>UESW01003929.1:3199073-3330575 GCA_900491605.1 Calamus simplicifolius | reverse complement strand
GTTTTCTCTCGACTAGCAGAATGATGAGCCCGACGACATGGCTTCGGAGATTGCTGCCAAGGATTTGGGGGAGAATACATCAACAGTACGACATTCCCTCAAACGTTCTCCTGAGATTGCCGGAGCCCGAGCATAGGGTTTCGTAGGATCTGAGAACGGGGTCTTTCTTTATGAAGACAGCCTGAAGGCGGGCCTCCAATTTTCCTGCATCCCTTGGTGAAGGAGATCATGAGATTCTACATGTGCCCGACGATGGTAGCTCCCAACAGTTGGCGCGCATCGGGTTTATCTCAATGTGTAGCCGATTCAGGTAACGACGACTCTTCCTCTCTTTCGTGCCTATTTCCACTTGATATCTGGAGGAAATCGGAGTCGCTTATATCGACCTCGAAGGTCATTCAAGACGATAACAGACAAACCATCGTCCATAAAGAAGTGGAAGGTCAGATTCTTATTGCCGAGGGGAACATCGGCTCCGATTTTCTCCAGGGATGGGGAAACTTTGTTCGGGATGTGAAGCACATCCGATCCTGTCTGAAACAGGAGGAGGAGGATTTGAAGGTCCTTATGATGGAAGGACGTTTTCGGCTAATGATTTATTGTCGGAGGAGGCTCTCTTCGCCGCCGGCTTAGCCCCTCGACCCACATGGTGAGTCCTTTTGTTTTTTCTTTGATTTTTACTTGAGCAAAGATACTCGGTCTGACCGATTGTTATCTATCACCACAGCCAGAAGTCTGAACTATCAGGCGCATAAAGAAAAGAATGAGCAAACGCTCAAGTGAGAGCAGCGGTGGAGAGAAACGCAAACCTGAAAAGAGGGCTCGCTTCTCCGAAGAGCTCTGCCAAGGTTGGGGTAACCACAGTGGGGGTGCTGAAAATAGAGGAGGACTCAAAGAGGACTGCTGAGATCCCTTGTCCTTTAGTGGTGGAAATAGTAGATAGCCCGGACGAGACTCCGTTGGCTTGTCCGAAAGCCCCTCCTTTGGAAGATGAGCCAATGGCCGGCACAGCAGAGTTTGGTGCCCCTGAGGGCTCGCCTCTGGGCGAGAGATGTCTCTAGCCTTGGCAGGAGAACAGGAGGGAGCAACCACAAACTCAAGATGAGCTTTCCATTGGAGGGCTCCCCCGGAGGGATTCATAGGCGGCGACGTCGGGTCGACTGTGGCGGAGGCTCCCGAGGAGCCTACGGCTGGAGAACCTCTTCCTGGAGAGGTTGGGGCAACTGACGAACAAACTGAGGCCTTGGTGGAGCCTGCAGGGAGGAGCAGGTGCCTGCGATCGAGGGAAAGAATTCAGACGAGGGGTTAGGACAAGGTAAGAATCTTGCAGCCGAAGCTTCCTCCACCAAAGCTTCGAGAAACTGGCGCTTGGGCTGGTCGAGTTATTCGAGGAAGGCCAGACTAGAATTGCTGGAGGAGGCCAAGAGGTCAAAGGCTTCTCAATGAGGTTGCCCGGATCGATCCTTCGGGCGGGGATAGTCAGCCCTGTAGCTCGACTCGGCCGTCGAGGCAGCATTCGTTGCCCTAATGAGGTCAGTACTGTACCCGAGCGCGGATCCCTCGGTGAATAAGTTCGAGACCTAGATCTTGTTGACGCCACATTTGGCCAGCGAAATGTGGTGAAGGATGTACCTCCTCCCCGAGATCGACAATTCCACCCTCATGGGGTTAGCCAGGTCCTACATCTCCGGGTGAGTTACTACTCCCGAGTAGCGAATGCTTTTTGGACTAGCTCGTCGTGCTTCTCTCACTTGTGTTTTTCTGCAGAGTGCTTTGGTTACTAGGGCACTGTGCTAGCGCTTGAGTCTGGCAACAGGGGTCGTCACTCAGGCCAAAGAGTCAGCGCCAAGCTTCGATCGCAGCGAGGCGTCTGAAACATTTGAGCAAGCTCTGGGTACCGCCCACGAGAATTTAAAGAAGATGAGGGTGCTGCATCAGGCTGCCCTAGATGACGCGTCCAAGATAAGGCTTGAAGTGAAAGAGCTACGCGGGCTCCTGGCGAAGTTCATGATACATGCTTGGAGTTATCGCAGATCAAGTCCAGGCATTCCGAGAAATGGAAACTGTCAAGAAACAGTTTAGCAAAGCCTAGGCAGGCAGGGAGAGGCCGTCGAGAGAGAAACCGCTTGAATATAATGCTTGGCGAGTTGGAGGAGAAGGTGCGGCAACTTAACCATGGTATCGCCGACAGGGATGACCAGATCAAGTGGCATCAAGAAAAGCTAATCCAATTAGATACAGAGCTCTCCCAAGCCTGAGGGGGAAGCCGATGGTAGGCAGTCGAAGATCAATGACCTTAAGAGCAGAATTGAGCAAGTTAGGGCCGATAAACAGAGGGCTATTGGCAAGGCCAAGGAGCTGACCAAGAGGTTAGCTCGGCATGAGGAGGAGGTATGGTACTACCCCTTTTTAGCTTCCTTTACTGGCTCATCGTGGCATCGGCTAATTCTGTTTTTACAGATGAAGGAGGCAGAGCTGGAGAACCGAAGTCAGACGCAGTCCCTGCAAGGGGAATTGGCATCTAGCCGAGGAAGGAACTCATAGCTCAGAGGCGGGTCAGTGAGACCGAGGAGCATATTTCCTTACTGTGGGTCAAGTTGCTGAAACTGAAATGCGGCTCGCTCTACTCAAGGGCGAACAAGATGCAACCTATGTCGACGCCTACCAGCTTGGTGTAGAGGAGACTCGAAGTAAGATATCCAATGAGCATCCAGAATGGGACCTCTCCTTCTTGGATGTTGAAACCTTCGAGGCATGTTCCCAGGGGATGAAGAGGACGAATATATCGATGTTTTGGACACCGATCTCAATGTTGTTCCGGATGTTGTGTGGCCACATCTCCCAAAGGGCATACTCGTCATACCACGGGGAAACAACAGTGTTTGAAAAGGGTGAGACAAGTCAAGCTCCCCGAACGTCACCGAGGAAGCTACCGAGGCCGCTGGGGCCATTCCCAACCCTGATTCTTAAGGGTTATCTGTATGTTTTTGTCTTTCAAACTTGTAACCTGGTTGACGTTTTCAAGAAATGGACCTTTTTCTTCTGTGATTGTTTTTCTTGAATGATTTTTTATCTCAAGTTTTCTTTCGACCACGGGCAGCTCATGGCCTATCCGTGTTGTTTGATCGACTTAGCTTGGACCTGAATAAACATCCCGGTCGAGGCCGAGGTACAAGGGTAGATCAAGCAGGACCGAGATACGAGAATAGCTCGGTTGGAGCCGAAGTTAGATAGTTCGGTCTGATCAAGGTGAGAAAGTGGGCGCCTTTGGAGGGAGTCTGATCCGAAAAGGGGGTTAGTTGAATCCCCCACCGTCATTTACTTATCTTTTTCGGTAAAGAAGGAGCGATTCTTCGCTTCCCATGAGCAGCCACTGAAGCGACGACACGTGGCGAGGCTTTATGGCATGGCATTGGAGTCGATGGCTCGGACGATTAGGGTACTCGCCCGAAGCAGTTTAAATACCAGTGGGTGGTAGGCTATCGCTAACCCTTTCCTCTGCCAATCTTTTGTTGGTTTATCTAAACCTGTGATAGCAAGATGGCTTCCGAGGATGAAGGGAGATCATCCGGGGCACTAGTTAACAGCGTCAATGCCCATTGGGGGACCCACAGGGCCGTACTAGAATAACCATTGACGGGGGAGTCCTGGCATCATCGTTTGCAAGTCATGAGCAACTTCAGAAGGCGGTGGAGCAATACATGGTGGTCTCTACAGGGAGATTGTGCTCCTCCGAGGCTAATAGCCGATTGGAGAAGCAGGTGGCGTCCCTTAAGCAACTGGTGGGCGAGCCGGCTCTGCAGCGAGGGGAGGGCTCAGCTGCTCCTGGAGAAAATAACTAGCCCCTGTGAGGGCCGATGTATTTTTCTTTTCTGTCGCCCTTTCTATAATAAATGAAGAGAAAAGTTTATGTAGCTTTTGTGCTTGCTGCTGCTTTTGAAACGCTCGCTTTCACCGTGCAAGTCTTATAAGTGAGCCACTCTCTTGGGGATTTTTGGCCACCTCGGTAAGGTTCAAGGCGTAGCGCCTGTGCTTTAGTGAAGTATAAAGAGTGTTTCGTCATCGTTGAGATAAAGATAACACTCAGTCATGCTGGACCAAAAGGGATACCTCGGTTTGTTTCGAAGTATGAAAAGGCTTGGCCTTGGATGGAAGCACAAGGCAATGTCCAGGTTCATACCTGGATACAACAGGCAGTTAGGTCGGAGCGAGGAATATTGAAACACCTTTATCAAGGAGTACTTGGCCTCTGCGCCTCTTTATTACTCTGTCAGTGCCTTGTCCTTTTCAAGGCAAGTCGGCCTTCATTTTTTCCGAAGTAGATAATACGGCTTTGTAGCCAGCAAAAGGTTGCCTCGGTACTTTCCAGGGGCATTTATCTCATTGATCCTTCCCAACGCGGGTCGTTTCAATGTACGACACAGGCGCTCGTTTGCCATTGGAGGGTGTCGTTTTCACTGGGTGATTTCCATGTCTGCCCGTATCTTTAAGATCAGCGGCGATTTTCTGCAATTATGACCCATGATCCGGGATCAGAGGAGATCCTCTGGCGTACGTCATGGACTGAGCGACGCATTTGGCGCATAGAAGGGGTCTTTTCATCCTGGGAGGCCACGTGGCAGCTGGATTGGGCATTTTGAATCTCGGGGCTTTCTGCTTTAATACCTACTCCCGGTTCATTTCGCCTATAAGAAGGGGAGGAAGGGGCCGTGTTAGGCCATCCCCAAAAATTTTCTTCTCTGTGAGCTATAAAAATTTTCATGATGCCTGTGTCCCTGAGGCTTAGAGCGGAGGGACTGAGTTTTCCTTTTGCAAGTCGTCTTCCCCTGGATAGTTGGGGTGATGAAGGAGTCGCTGAAGAGCGGCTCGTCCTCAAGGGAGGAGTTTCGGAGATCACATAGAGAGAGCACAGGAGGTCCGCAGAGATCACATGGAGAGCGCACATATGCGCTTCTGTGTGTCCTTTGTGGTTTGGCTGCGGGGGTCGCAGGGTAGGAAGTGTACAGGCACCCCCGTAGCACGCACGGACTTCCTTCTCCCTCGGGCTGGATTCTCGGCTCTTCTCTGAGGGGAATCCTTTGCCGCGTGGAGAGGGAGTTGAGAGCAGCGTGGGGCTGATGGTCCCCTAGCTCTCTCAATCGGGTAGCGACCTGCAGCTCAGCATCCCACCTAGGGGGAAGCCTCCTCAGCATCAGCGTCCACAGGTCTGCATCTCTTTTTGGATCCCTTAGTTCATCCAGAGGACCCGTGGGAAGCTGGCCTTGCTATCTATCAGGGCGAGCTGGCTGGTCGCCTGATCTTTTCGATCGAATGCCGAAGCATCATTGTTAACTGAAGCTGACTGAAGCAGTCCGGCCGAGCTATGTACTCGTTTTTATTTCTTGTGCTTTGATGCACTTGTAACTCCTCGTAGGATATTGTAACTTTTCTTTTGATGAGGAAGTAAAGAAAGTTTTCATTCCTTCTTTCTTTAGTCTCTGCCTCTTCTGTGCTGAGAGTTGTTACTCCCATATTACGCTTTTTATGCTGTAGCATATTTTGGCAGCGCTATCGTGGCTTAGTTCTTGCTAAAGCCAGTGTCCGGTCCTCAGTGGAGATAGCGTATATCCATGATTGAGTCAAAGAGGGACCTGGGCGATCCTGTGGACTCATGAGATAGGCATGATCTCGTTTATTGAGGTAGGTATTTCGGCAGGGAAAGACAGTTCGTGACATGCCTTTGCTGTTGAGTAATGGGAGGTCGTTTGCCTCTGCCGAGGTATAATAGGACACCTTAGCCGTGTCAGAGGATGAGAGATTACTCGACTAAGCCGAAGCTTCAGGATATCACTCGGTTGTTGCCGAGGTATGAAGGATATCACTTGGTTGTTGCCGAGGTACGAAGGATATCACTCGGTTGTTGCCGAGGTATAATATTTTGTTTGGCTCTTGCAGCAAATATAATTCTAGTGCAGTTGCCAAATAGGATGAGGGTTCTCCGAGCATGCATGGGGGCGTCCGAAGTTTATGACTTGGTTATCCTCAAGGGAGGCGAGCTAGCGCTGATCGCTGACGCGTCTTTTCCAGGATGCCCAATTTGAGGGAGTCTGGCAGGTTCTCGAGGACATTCATTTCAGAAGGGTTTGGCAAACCGGAGGGAGCCTAGTCCCTAGAAAAAGGGGGAAGTTCCCCATGCACCTCGTTGATGCTTCCCGATCTTCCTCGATGAGGGGGCGACCCCTTGTCTCCCGCAAGCGCCTACTGAGGCGATGACGCATGGTGAGTTTCCATGGGTCGAGATTAATGACTCGAGTGATCAAAATACTCGTCAGGAGTGGTTTAAATATGGACGAGTGGGATGCCTGTGCCAGTCATCCTTTCGGCTAGTCTCCCAATGATTCTTGAGTGTGGATATGGCCTCGATGGCAAAAGGCGATTGACTCAAGGGTCGAACGACGTGCTAATGGCCACAGGGACTCCCGAGGGAGTCGCATTGCAGTGACTATTGATGGAGTGGTTCTGGGTCGGCATTCGAGCCATGAGGAGCTTCAAAGAACGGCCGAGCGATACTTAGCCATTTCGACGAGGGAGGTCAAGCTCCTTCGCCGTGTTATCAGCCAGCAGGAAGGGGAAATAGCATCCCTTTGTCAACAAGTTGCCGAGTTGGCTCGGCGTGAGGAGGGCTCGGTGGCTCCTGGAAAAGACGTTAAGCCCATGTGAGGGTTCTTTTTATTTTTCTTTTCCTCTTTGTTGTTTCCTTTATGATAAATAAGGGAGGTTTTTTGCAACTTCTATTTTCGCTGCCATCCCCAAGATGTTTGTCCCCATCGAACAATGTTCTACATCTTGGAGACCGACAGGTCGACCGGGGCTTGTAAGCGGCCCGAGTCCGAACAAAGCTTAGGAGAACGTTTAGGTCGGTCGGGGCTTATAAGCTGCCCAAATCCGAATGAAACTTTGGAGAGCACTTAGGTCGGCCGGGGCTTGTAAGCTGCCCGAATCCGAGCTAAGTTTAGGAGAACGTTTAGGTTGGCCGGGGCTTGTAAGCGGCCTAAATCACTTAGGAGAGCGCTTAGGTCGGCCGGGCTTGTAAGCGGCCCGAATCCGAACGAAACTTTGGAGAGCACTTAGGTCGGCCAGGACTTGTAAGCTGCCCAAATCCAAGCTAAGTTTAGGAGAACGTTTAGGTCGGCCGGGGCTTGTAAGCGGCCCAAATCTGAGCTAAGTTTTGGAGATCGTTTAGGTCGGCCGGAGCTTGTAAGGGGCCCGAATCCGAGCTAAACTTTGGAGATCGCTTAGGTCGGCCGGGGCTTGTAAGCGGCCCGAATCCAAACGAAACTTAGGAGAGCACTTAGGTCGGCCGGGGCTTGTAAGCGGCCCGAATCCGAATGAAACTTTGGAGAGCACTTAGGTCGGCCGGGGCTTGTAAGCTGCCCGAATCCGAACGAAACTTTGGAGAGCACTTAGGTCGGCCAGGGCTTGTAAGCTGCCCGAATCTGAATGAAACTTTGGAGAGCACTTAGGTCGGCCGGGGCTTGTAAGCTGCCCGAATCCGAGCTAAGTTTAGGAGAACGTTTAGGTCGGCCGGGGCTTGTAAGTGGCCCGAATCTGAGTTAAGTTTTGGAGATCATTTAGGTCGGCCGGGGCTTGTAAGCGGCCCAAATTCGAACGAAACTTAGGAGAGCGCTTAGGTCGGCCGGGGCTTGTAAGCTACCCAAATCCGAACGAAACTTAGGAGAGCGCTTAGGTCGGCTGGGGCTTGTAAGCTGCCCGAATCCGAACGAAACTTTGGCGAGCACTTAGGTTGGCCGGGGCTTGTAAGCTGCCTGAATCCGAGCTAAGTTTAGGAGAACGTTTAGGTCGGCCGAGGCTTGTAAGCGACCGAATCCGAGTTAAGTTTTGGAGATCGTTTAGGTCGGCCGGGGCTTGTAAGCGGCCCGAATTCGAGCTAAACTTTGGAGATCGCTTAGGTAGGCCGGGGCTTGTAAGCGGCCCGAATCTGAGCTAAGTTTAGGAGAACGTTTAGGTCGGCCGGGCTTGTAAGCGGCCCAAATCTGAGCTAAGCTTTGGAGAACGTTTGGCTCTTAATCATACTGGGGGCGCTCGCCATACCGAGTCTTTATAAAGTAAGACTTGACCCAGCCGAGGTTTGAGATTCAATTGAAAACTCAAAGAAATAGCTCGGTTGTGCCGAGAGTGAGCTAGAGGTATCCATTTCTCATCACAGTTTTTCCAAAGAAGCGACCATGTCGTAGATAATAGGAATACTATGCCAAAGTTATAAATGGGGCAAGTCAAAGAGGCGTACCCTACTGATAGTATACGGAGATTGTCCGAGTTCCACCGGGGAATGGATTTTCTGCTTAGATCCTGGAGCTTGTAGGTGCCAGGTCCAATGACTTCCGCTACTTGGTAGGGGCCTTCCCAGTTCGCGAGAGCTTTCCTTGCTCTAGCGGTTTGGAGACGGATGTTTTTTGGAGGACAAGGTCGCAGGCGAGAAGGATTTACCCTTGACTCTGGAGGCATGATAGCAGGCCACTCTTTGCTGGTACACGGCCATTCTAATTCGAGCTTTTTTCCTGATCTCTTCCACCAAGTCGAGATTGGTGCGGAGCTGCTCGTCGTTAGCCTCTTCTGAGTAGCTTTCCACTCGCAGAGAGGGAAGGCCTATCTCCACAGGGATGATGGCTTCCGTTTCAAAGGCCATCCGAAACGGGGTCTCGCTGGTGGGGATTCTCTGGGTAGTGCGGTAGGCCCATAGAACATGATGAAGTTCATCCACCCATCTGCCTCGGGCTTTGGCGAGCTGGGCTTTAATCCCTTAAAGTAGGGTCTGGTTTGTTACCTCGGCTTCTCCATTAGCTTGCGGATGCCCTACTGAGGTGAGGCGATGACTAATGCCATGATCCTCGCAAAACTCTCAAATTTGGGATTATCAAATTGCTTGCCATTGTCGGTGATGATGGTATGCGGGATACCAAAACGGCAAATGATGAATTTCCACACGAAATCCCTGGCCCGGGCTTCGGTTATTTGGGCAACTACCTCAGCCTCGACCCACTTAGTGAAGTAATCAATGGCGATGAATAAGAACTTCCTCTGTCTAGTGGCGAGGGGAAAAAGGCCGAGAATGTCCATCCCCCACTTAGCAAAGGGCCAAGCAGAGGAAATATGGACCAGACTGGCAAAGGGGAGCCTCTGGATGTTGGAGTGCCTCTGGCATGGGTCACAGACTCGGACGAGATTATCGGCATCCTTTTGCATGGTTGGCCAGTAATATCTCTGGCGAAGCACCTTGTGGCATAGAGATCGACTTCCTAGATGATTGCCGTAAATTCCTTCATGCACCTCCCAAAGAGCATAATCAGCTTCATACGGGCGGAGGCATCTGAGCAGCGGCATGGAAAAGGACCGCTTATAGAGCTGGTCGTCGATCAGCACATAGTGGGTAGCTTGCAGTCTCAGCTTCCTTGCTTCCCTGGTCGGCTGGGAGCGACCCTTCTTTAAGATACTTTAATATAGGGTCGAACCAAGACGGTTCGACCTCAATCTGCATCACTCGGTCCGTCTCCGCGATGCTAGGCCTTTCCAAGATTTCCAAGGGAACTTCCGCTCGAAGTCCATCGACTCCGCAGTTGCTAGCCAAGATAATAGGTCGGCACGAGCATTTTCATCTGGGGATCTGGATAACTTCAAATTCAGAGAAGTGAGAGAGTAGGTTCCGCACCTCTTGGAGATACCGAGTCATGTTCGGCTCTTGGGCTTCAAACTCGCCCCGCACTTGACTAGCTATCAGCTGAGAGTTGGTGAAGGCATTTAGCTTCTTTACTTTCAAATCACAGGCGATTCGGAGTCCGGCGAGCAGAGCTTCATATTCAGTCTCGTTGTTAGAGGCTGGGAAGGAGAATCTAATGCCATACTCGAAGGTCGCCCCCTCTGGGCTGGTGAGGACTAAACCAGCACCGGAGCCATTGGCGTTGGAGGATCTATCAACATGAAGCAACCACAGGGCGCTCAATTTTGGATGCTCGGAGGAGTCGGAGCGGAGCCATCTTTTGGGATAGTGCATTCAAGGAGGAAGTCGGTCAGAACCTGCGCTTTGATGGCCGGACGAGGCTGATATCGGATATATGCTTGCTCAATTCAACGGCCCACTTTGCCATTCTCCCTGATGTCTGGGGCGGTGGACCACCGCCTTATGGGCTGGTCGGTGAGGACTGTTACAGAATGCGCCAAGAAATAGTTGCAACCTCCGAACTGACGTTATCAGGGCCAAAACTAGCTTCTCAATTCGGGTATACCTCGTCTTGGTGTCCCGGAGCAGTTTGCTGACATAGTAGATCGGCTTTTGGGTCTTCTTCTCTTCTCTGACCAAGACCGAGCTAATTGCGCCTTCTGAAACTACCAGGTACAAAAATAGCATCTCTCCCGGATTTGGGCTGCCAAGGAGAGGCGGTGAGCTGAGATACTTCTTAAGGTCTTCAAACAATTTTTGCATTCAGGAGTCCATTGGAAGTTCTTAGCGGATCAGAGAGCTTTGAAGAAAGGGAGGCTCCTCTCGGCCGACCGAGCTACGAAGCGGTTGAGGGCCGCAATCCTTCCGGTCAGGCACTGGACTTCTTTAATAGATGTCGGGGGCCATTTGCTGAAGGGCTTGAATCTTCTGCGAGTTGGCTTCGATGCTTCGCTGAGAAACCATAAAGCTCAGAAACTTTCCCGAGGTGACGCCGAAAGCGCACTTTGTCGGATTGAGCTTCATTCGATACTTTCTGAGTGTCACGAAGCTCTCTGAGAGGTCCTCGATATGCTGGGAAGCTTCCTTGCTTTTGACCAGCATGTCATCAACGTATACTTCCATGTTCCGACCAATTTGCTCCTTGAAGACTTTGTTCACCAACCTTTGGTAGGTGGCGCCTACATTCTTCAGACCGAAAGGCATGACTCGGTAACAATAGGTACCTCAGTTAGTTATGAAGGTGGTCTTTTCTTTGTCCTGGGTGCCATCCGAATTTGGTTATAGCCTGAATATGCGTCCATGAAAGGCAGCATCTGATGGCCGGAAGTGGCATCCACGAGCTGGTCGATCTAGGGGAGAGGGAAACTGTCCTTCGGGCTGCTTTATTAAAATCGGTGAAGTCGATGAAGATTCGCCATTTGCCGTTCGACTTCTTCACCATGACAACATTGGACAGCCAGCTCGGATAATTTACTTCTCAAATGAAGTTTGCCTTGATGAGCTTATCCACCTCCTCTTCAATCGCTCTTTGCCAGTCAGGGGCGAAGCTCCTCTTCTTCTGCTTCACGGGTCGAGATATCTCGTCCACATTAAGATGGTGGACAAGGACGTCCGAACTAATCCCAGGCATATCTGAGGCTGACCAGGCAAAGATATCAGCATTCCTTAGAAGAAAGTCGATCAGCTACAGCCGGGGCTTCCCTTTCAGCAGCGACCCGATCCTTATGGTTCGGTCAGGCCGAGCTTCGTCCAGTGGTACCTCCTCCAGCTCTTCGATTGGTTCTCCTCGCTGTTCAGCGAAATCCTCCCGAGCGTCTAGTCCATCGACCTCAGGCAGTCTGGACTGCAGGCTGGTGACGAAACACTGCTGAGCTATTGCTTGGCTTCCTTGAACTACACCTACCCCTCGCTCGGTAGGGAACTTCATAACAAGATGGGGGATAGAGACGGCGGCTCTGAGAGACATTAGGCCGGGTCTTCCTAAGATTGCGTTGTAGGGCGACAGTAGCTTGGTCACCAGGAAATCTGCATACACAGTGGCCACGCGGGGCCAGGTCCCCGCTCGGACCATCAAGGTGACGACCCCCTCTGGGATAATGACATCGCCGGTGAACCCCATTAGGGTGGAGTCCACGGCTTGGAGACACTCCATGAGAAGCTTCATCTTCACAAACACATCAAGGTACAAAACATTGACGGAGCTTCCACTATCAATTAGAATTCGCTTATATCAGAGTTGTTCAAATTAAGAGATACAACTAGCGCATCATCGTGCGGGAACTGTATCCCCTGGAAGTCATCATTGGAGAAAAGATCTCATCAGGTCGTTCTTTCTTTGGTGCCGGACCTTCTTCATCGTCCCTCCCGCCTGGAGAACTACTGACCGCCTCAATCACGTTAATGTGGCCAGCGACCGGCGGATTTGGAGGAGGAGGAGGTTGCTGCTGGGGCTCAGGCTGGCGATCGCCCCCATTTCTCGGCTCGGGGGCTCCTCTGAACCGATCCAGTCTACCCCACTGGATGAGCCTTTCAATCTCATTCTTTAGTTGCCAACACTCTTCAGTGTCGTGGCCATGGTCGCGGTGGTAGCGGTAATACTTTGCGGGATCTCTCCGGGCCACATTCCCTCTGAGAGGAGGAGGTCGAGGGAGTTGGCGCTTGATTTCCATGAGGATCTCCGCTCTTGGGGCAGTGAGCGGAGTGAATCGGTGGAACCTCCTAGGTGGGCTCCTAGTGCGGTTCCTTGGCGGTGGCTGGGGAATCCTCTGGCGGTGAGGCGGGCTCTCGGCGGGCAGGTCGGTGCTTATCTGAGCCCTTGGGCTCCTTCTTCTTCGTTAGCTCGGCTCGGGCGGCTCTCCGCGACTCTTCGACTCTGGCATACTTGTCTGCCAGGGCCATCATGTTGAAGAGGTTTGGAGGGTAGCTAACCTCCAGGGCCAGGTAAAAGTCGCTCTCCTTCAATACTCCGCCTGCTAGGGCGACATGGCTACCTCATGATTAAGGTGGTCCACCTTAGCATGGCCGTGTTGAAACGGCCGAGATACTTCTTCAGGGACTCCCCCTCTCTCTGCTTAACCTTAGAGAGGGAGTCAGATCTCTGTCGGTGGTGGCGCTACTAACGAACTGGCTAATGAAAAGGCAGCTTAGCTCGTCGAATGAATCAACGGAACCTGGCTTCAAAGCATTGAACCAAGTTCGGGAAGATCCCCTAAGGGTGGAAGGGAAGGCGCGACAGAGGATCGCATCTGAGCCCCATGGAATATCATTATTGATCGGAAGCTGCTGAGATGATCATTAGGGTCGGAGGAGCCATGATAAGGCTCGATGGCAAGCAGCTTGACGTGGGAGGGAATCACTTCCTCCATGATCTTCTTAGAGAAGGGAATGCCCTGCTCCGCTTTATCTTGAAGCGGATGGGCTTGCTTGGCGGCGTCAAGCTCTTGATGCATTTCTTGGAGCTGGCGGCGGATCTCTTCGTCAGGAAGAGCAGAAGGTGCAGGACGAGGAGAATACTGAGACGGTGTTGAATCATGGCAATAATACACCGGGGAGAGAGATCGGGCCCGCCGAGATATAGGAAGATCTTTGATGCGGGCTCGATGGGGAGCTAGCTCAGCTCCTCTAGGACGGCGAGGGGGGTTCGCAACCCCATGCGGGCTGGAAGAAGAGATCGCTGGATGAGCGGGGGCTGCATTCTCCTCAGAAGGATGAGGAGCATGAGCAGCCGGATGGGGGGCTTCAGAGCGCCCCTGAATCAGGTGGGCCAGGGCCTGGACCTGCTGGACCAGTAAGGTGAACTGGTCCTGGGTCACCAGGGCCGCCGATGGCGATGGGTCTCGACTGGCGGTGGTGGCAGTGCGACACTGCTCACTGGATCAGGCCTTTGAGAAGCGACTTGATCTCGGTCTTCGGAGGTAGCCTTTTTTCGGTTGGCCATGGGAAGAGTTTTCTTGCAGACTGATATCCTTGTCTCCTGAATCACAAGTTTTTAGGGACTTGAGGGCCCTTCCTCTAGCGCCAATTTGTTGCTGCTGAAATCTTGCCCTCCGACTCGAGCGCGTTCGGGCTTCGAGATGGGCTTCCTCCTGGGGGACCTGCAAAACAGTCCTCACGCGAAGGGCGTTGGGGGTGGCCCTCTGCGGAAGACCCTCCGACACTCAAGTCAGTGGAGATCGACAGTCAACAAAAATGAGGAGAAGGCTCTTGCTGAAGAGTCTCTCCCAGGGCTCTGTGCAGAGCGGTAATGGCGGAAGCAAAGGCAGTGAGTGAGTGTGCGCATCAGAGATGACGTACTAAGGGGATCTGATGCTGTGGTATTTATAGAGGATCACCTGATTGCTTGGGAGCGTCGTGGGTCTGAAGGCCATTGAGATCTGAATCCAGTTTGTTATGAGATCGGTAGGATCCGTATCTGGTTAGTTAAAGGATCGACGCTGGGAGAGCTTGTTGACATCTCGAGATTTGGTGGGGGCATAGATTCCAAGGCTCTAGGCCACTTTCGGATATGATTCTCATTTGGAATCTTACTATTTTAAGCTTTCCTGTGCCGAATTCTGTAGAGGTACAGGTATCACTCGGGCTAGGCCGAGTGATAGAAGAGATCGGCTAGAAGGGCCGGGTGATGGGATAGCTTAGTTAGGGCCAGAAGACGATGGATGATAACTTGGCTTGAGGGGCCGAGAGACGATAGCTCGGCTCGAGGGACCGAGAGACGATAGCTCGGCTCGAGGGGCCGAGAGATGATAGCTCAGCCGAAGGGACCGAAAGACGATAGCTCGGCTCGAGGGGCCCGAGAGATGATAGCTCGGCCGAAGGGACCGAGAGATGATAGCTCGGCTCGAGGGGCCAAGAGATGATAGATGATAGATAGCTCGTGCCTCGGGAACCCTCGGCTCGGTGGGGGCTAGGGCGCTCCGACCTACCGAGGTTGATTTATATCTGGCGAGTGTTGCACAGCGGGTAGGAATCAAGGCTAGCCTTAGCCATGAACACGATTATTGATGCATAGCGATTTTACCCCTCAATAAATAGATTAAATTTTAAAAAATAGATCCAACTTCAATTTTTAGACTTTTAGTTTTAGTAAATATAATATTTTAAAATTTTTAAATTTTTAATTGAATTAATATTAATATTATTATTTTTATATTATTAAATTTAAAGTTAATTATGATATCTTCAGTTTGATCAATTAGATTTATCCGATTAAACCGATTAACCCATGACCTATCATTCAGTTTGTTTAGTTCGATTTTCAAAATATTGCTCTACAATAGAAAAGGCTGTAGAAGCATCGTATACAAAGTTACTCAATATAGAAGAAAGATGGGACAAGCATAGGGGTGAGGCGGCATGTGATTTTGTCTACCATTCTTTTAATGATGTGCCTTTCTTAAGAAGAAAAGCCTTTGTGCATGAGACTAAGCGTACAGCATAAAAAAGATGAAAATATATAGCGCATGCATGAACCAATTATCAAGTGCGGTACACAAAACCTTTTCCCTTCAAGAATTATGGTTGAAATCCCTTGAGTGTTAAATGTTTTCCTCTTTCCCCGTAAATACTCTTTTAATCAATTTTTTTATATATTAAACTATTATTTTTTAGTCAATCAAATTTTTTTAGCTGGTTTAATTTGTTTAGCTAATCAAAGTATTTATTATTTTTAGCTGATTATTTTTTTCTTTTTTTATGAGAAATACCTTTTCTTAATTATAAGCTATTTTTCTTTATATCAAACTATTAATTTTTTTAGCTAATTCTTTTTTAACCAAAACTTTTTTTTAAATCAAATTATGAATTTTTTTCTCCTGGTGTTTTTTCTTTTCTCTTTTTCTATGGGAATAATTTTTTTCAATAAAAAATATCTTTAACAACAAAACCATGGATTTTTGTCAGCACATTCTTTTCCTCTTTTTCCTTTTTTTAATTATTTTTTGGTGTATCAAACTACTATTTTTTTGTTAGTTAAATTTTTGAGCTGACCCTTTTTCTTTTTTCTAATGGAGAATAGTTTTAAAAAATATTTTTTCTAGGTCCAAAATCATTATTTTACATTAATCATTTAATATTTTAGCCCATTCTTTTTCCTTTCTTTCCCGGAACATTGTTCTGTTGGATCAAGATATTTTTGTGTCAAACTATTACCATTTTTTAGCTTACTCTTTTTTTTCTTTTTCATAAAGAATATTTTTTTAGTCAAAAACTTTTTATATCAAACTATTAATTTCTTTGATCAAAATTTTTTCCTATGAAGAACATTGTTTTAAGTTAAAAATTATTTATTTTTTTACTTCAAACTTTTAATTTATTTTTTTAGTCCGAAACATGTTTAGATGAAATTATTTTTTTAGCCTATCCTTTATTTTCCATGAAGAACATTTTTTGCAGGTGAAAAGCTTTTTTTTTACAGCAAACTATTTTTTAGTCGATCAAACTATTATTTTTCTAACTCGTTAATTTTTTTAGTTGGTCAAACCAATAATTTTTTTAGTGGATTCTTTTGTCTTTTCCAATGAGGAATATTTTTTAAGTTAAAAGTAATTTTTTTTTGACATCAAACTACTAATTTTTAAACAAATTCTTTTTTCTTTCTAAAGAAATTATTTTTTTCAAATAGATTTTTTTTGTTGATATCAAACTATTAATTTATATTAATCAGCTTTTTTCTTTTTTTCCCATAAACAATTTTGTTTAGTGAATTTTTTTATGCTAAACTATTATTGTTTAATCGATTCTTTTCTTTTTTCTTTCGAAGAAATTTTTTTAGTTGGTAACTATTAATTTTTTTAAATCAAACTATTAAAATATTTTGACATGATTTTTTTTCTTTAATGACTATGAGAATTCAAATACATGTCGGTAGCCCTCAAAAAATAAATTATTTATACTTGATTAAATTTAATTTGCTTTACCTTATAAATGTTATTGTAGTAGCCTATTTTAATATTTTTTCCTATGAAACCAGCTCTAATCTCATCCATTTAAGATCTATTTTAATGTTTGTTGGCCTGGGTGCCAAGTTAACCACCCACATAGAGTCCCAAGACTCGGGACTCTTCGGATTTCTCAGCCTTATCTACTCTCTAAATCTTATCGGTTCCATAAGAAGATCAGAGGTATCTTTTGAAAGATTATGATACGAAAACTGAGAAGCCTTCTTCTTCCTCATCGGTGCTGGCTTAGGGGCATGGATGAACCAGAGACTCTGGTAGCCCCCGATGATCGATGATCCTGCTTCCACTGCTGTCGATATTGAGGTATGTTCCTTATTTTTGCTCCTTTAATTGGTATTAGAGTCACGTTGGTCGTCACTGAAGGGTTGAGATTGCTGGGAACAGACTGCGGCTTGTTTCTACTACGGCCATGGGTACTGCAGTATGCAGCAAAGAATATAGAAGAAAAAGGAATTTGGGAGGTTCCGCTACGGCCATGGGTGCCGCAGTGGACCTCAGTTTGATCGGGCCGAAGGGGAGGGTCTATTTGATTCTCTTCGACGGCTGGGAGGTTCCTCTCCAACCGTCGGGATCTCTTCCCCTTCTTCCCCGGTCGTTCGTGGTTGGGGACAGCTTTCCCTTCCACCTGGTCCCGGACCTATCTATGTGACACAAGTTGTTCCCATGGCCTGAGGTAACCGGACTAGTTCCGACGACCGGCATTGGCCTCTTCAATCGTTGGAGCTTGTCCGGCTCCTTCCCCGACCGCTGGGGGCCTAGGGAAGCCCTTGCCTCCGCTGCACATGCGGTGGATGCAGGGTCCCTGTTATCATCGGGAGTTCTTTGGCAGCTGGCAATGCCTCACCTGCTGCCGGAGACCCTCCCAGGGGTCGTCCTCGGTGACCCGGCCTCTTCCCCAACCGTTGGATGGCCGAAAAGCCTGATCGCCGCCGTGTGGGCGGTGAGCATGCTCGTGCCCACTGGCTGTGGGGCTGCCGGACCTTCTACGGTAGCGCCGGCTGCCGGTGCTCCACCCTAGGCCTCCATATGGCGGTTGAATGGCCGGGACGTCCCTTCGTCGCCGCCATGTGGGCAGCGGGCATGGGGGACTGTCTGTGAGTTTACAGGTGGCACCACCCATAAATTCATTGATATCCATGGACTTTCTAGTATTTATCCAAAAAAAGGAAAATAGAAAAGTGGTGCTAATGTGGCAGATACGTCAGCACTATGATGTCATGGCAGGCTTTGTACATGGCACATTCGTGGCAACCGCATGGCATATGCGTGGCTGCCATGTGGCAGTCCCTGTAGATAGCGATCTGACAAATAATAGATGCTTATGTGGCATCCAGGTGTCTAGTCATCTGTCGGTCCTAGCTGACATCAGCTGCCTGCATGGCTTTTTTTCTAATTTTTTGGGTTTTAATAATTACAAAAAATTAAAAAATCAAAAAATTATAAAAAATTGCAGAAAAATCTAAAAAATTCCAAAAAAATCAGAAAAAATCTGAAAATTCAAAGAAAATATTTATTGAAAGTTTTCTTGCTGTGGCATGATTATTTGTGCTTTGTGCATGAATATTATCATTGTCATTCTTCTTGAATTTTTGTAACTATTTTTTTTGGATGCATAATTATTTATGCTTAGTGAATACATATGGTTTATACATGTGTTTGTACATTTTTTGCTGACATAATTAATTTATGCTTAGTACATAAGAAAAATTTATGTCATTTTCTATGAATATTCTATGATCATATTATTTAATGTGGATAACATAGATGTGCTCTATAAAAAATTATTAGATTCTGTGTTCCATCTTATTAAATAAATGATGATTATGAGCTTAGCAAAGTTTTCGATCTCATTTATAAGAAGGAACATTTGTAATCTGGTTATTTTTCTAGCTAATGGTATAATATGTACCCGATGTCCATACGTTGCTTGACTGAATGTAGTGATGGCCTCTAAATATGTGATAACTGATCTTAACAAAAGTGAGAAGCTATATGGACAAAACTATAAAATGTGGCATAGAAAAATTCAATATCTACCGAATGAATTAGAAGTCTTGAAGACCCTGACAACTAGCATGACACCACCAACACCTGGCACTACTGAGCAACAATGCCTTGATCGGAAAGCCTATAAAAATTGTGTCAAAAAAGATCATTGTGCATGCTTTACCATGTTGGGTAGCATGCACAATGATCTTATTGGTAACTTTGAGCATTGCCAGACTGCTCAGGATATATGGAACCAGCTCAAGGTCAGGTTTGGTCAAACTTCAGCCATAAGGCTACATGCCTTGAACATTAGATTCATGCAATATGTCAAGGATCCCAATCATTCCTTGTCAACCCACCTTCATGTGATGAAAAATATGATTAGGGATATGAAGGTTGTTGGAGTTGACCTTACTGATGAGCAACAGGTTCTTGCGGTGATTCGTTCACTACCTGACCCTTAATGGAGTCAAATGAAGC
This sequence comes from Calamus simplicifolius, assembly GCA_900491605.1. Taxonomy (NCBI): domain Eukaryota; kingdom Viridiplantae; phylum Streptophyta; class Magnoliopsida; order Arecales; family Arecaceae; genus Calamus; species Calamus simplicifolius. The sequence goes on along the minus strand of UESW01003929.1, from coordinate 3,311,435 downwards.
TCTTGATGACTTATAGTGAGCACATTAAGACTTTTGAGGACATTACTCATCATCTTGAGCTAGAGGCTGAGAGCATTGAGACTTCCCTCTCTTCGGCCTATGTGGTTACTGGTGAGTCTTCAGGCGCAAGAATAAAAAGAAGGGAAAGCACGTAACAAGAGTGCTCAAGGATCTAAAGGAAAAGCTATAGCCAAACCAAAGAGAGGACATCGAGGGGGCAAGAGAGATGTGACAAAGATTAAGTGCTACAACTGTGGAGCAAAAGGCCACTTTGCTCGTGATTGCACTGAGCCAAAGAAGGTATGCTCCATATTAAGCTCTCTCTATATTTGTTCATATGCATTAGTTGCTGACACTCTTCTCGATTGGATTGTAGATTCGGGAGTGAATAAACATATAGTATGAGATCGAGCGGATTTTATGGATTTTCATTGGATATCTGTAGATACCTAGTTTGTCGTGCTAGGGAATGGTATGCGTGAGCAGGTTTTGGATGTAGGAGCATAGTACCAGAAATATAGAAAACAAATAAAACAAAAGTCATTATCATTTGAAATAGCACATTCATGGAAAACATGTGCACTAGAGCACTTTATTATTTAGAACAAATGCCTATGATGGTGTTTGGCATAGAGCTATTCATCCAAGATCACTAGCGATCATAAGATCAACATATTTGGTTGACATGAAAATAATTTCAAATTATCACTATCTCTAGAATCAGCACCAACCCAATGATTGTATACTCATCCTCAGGGATAGATATCCAAGATCACCCCAAAACCATGACATTGGGCTAGATTTGGAGACCAAAATACCCCTTATTTATAAGAAAAAGGATATCAAAAAATGCTCTACATTATTTTCATATTAATATAATGTAATTTAATATTATAAAATCATACTATAAGAATATAATATTATAATATTATAATTATATTATAATTTAATTTAAATATTATAATAAATAATATGAAATGATAGTAAAGTGCCATAATGTTGCAATAGGCATAGTTTTGGTATAATACAGTAAATGATCTTAGATTTTTTTTGGCATACCAAATAGGTTAATCATGAATATTGAGATATCTTTAACCAATAGGATATGACATATCAAATACAGTGATCTAAAATTAGATCACCGAATATTTTATCACCCTAAGATAAGGATCATGAATGATTTAGATCATTATGGAAATCCCTTTTGGGTTATAAAACACCCCAATGGAGAGTCACATGTAAAGTTTATTTTTTGATAAAGAAATTACAAGTCTTAACAAAATTTTAAATTAATCAGTTAGATCAATTGTAAAGCATCTAAATTCTTCCTCTGAAGATTAACCAGAATAATTAGTTAGCATTTCAGTAGTTGAAAGAACTGAGAAATAAACAAACATCCAAGATATTACAATTATCTAAAGACCAAAGCTTGCACATAATAATGAATTCAAAATGGAAAAACAAGAATAAGATATGGTCAACCAGCATCTAAATTTAAAGGAAGGGTCTACTTACAAGGAATTTGATGCCCCCAAAGTGGAACTAATCCTTTATACAATCTGTACACATCAAGATAAGAAAATTTTAGTAATTTAGAATACGAAACACAAACAAAAAAGAAAACAATTAACCAAGCCATCAACAAGCAGCTACGAGAAAATATCATACCTCAGATAGCCTTCAGATTTGACAAACTTGGGAAATCCATCACTCAAACCCCTAGCAAACCCTGGCTGTGTCTGGACCCGCACTTTCATAGCCTCCATGAGAAAATCTTAGAACGATTTTGTATACACTATTCTAAACCCGTTGATACCCCAATAGAGAAGGGTTGTACTTTGAGCTTCGATCAGTGCCCTAGAACTGATGAAGATAGAGAAAAGATAAGCAAAATCCCTTATGCTAGTGCTATAGGGAGCTTGATGTATGCTATGTTGTGTACTCACCCTGATATTTGCTTTGTAGTTGGCTTAGTTAGCCAATACCAAAGTAATCCAGGACTTGCTCATTGGTCTGCAATTAAAAGGATTTTTTGTTACCTTTGTAGTACTACCAATCTCACCCTATGCTATCAGGGTGAAGATTTGAGATTAAAGGGTTTTTGTGACTCTGATTAGGCTGGTGATAGGGACAAGCGAAGATCCACCATAGGATATGTGTTCATCTTTGGAGGTGGAGCTGTCACTTAGTGCAGTAAGAAAAAGCTGCATCGCCCTGCCCACTATGGAAGCCGAATATATTGATTGTTCGGCTGCTGTCCAGAAGGCCGTGTGGCTGAGGAGGTTCTTGAGGCGACTTAAGATATCAGCTACTGCACATGAGGCTATTTAGATCAGTTTTGATAGTATAGCAGCATTACAATATGTTAAGAATCCTAAGTACCATAGAAGGACCAAGCATATTGACATAAAATATCACTTCATTCGGGACATGGTTAAGCAAGGAGAAGTTATCCTAAAGCATTTCTCCACTGGCAGGATGCTGGCTGATCCTCTGACAAAACCTATTCCTAGGGATGTGTTCTAGGCTCATGTGAGGGATATAGGTCTGTATAGAGTGTGATAGACCGTGATATGTTTCAGACTTATCTAGGAGTTTGTGTCTTTTTTTTTGTTGTCAGACAGGGATTGTATGGACATTAATAACTATGTGTTAAATTTTATGAAATGTTTATTTTTATGAGTTCATATTTATAGGCATATATGTGTATAAATGTCACAAGCTTAGATCAGCCCACTCACACGGGTGATCGTCCTGACACTTTTGTAGTGGGCAGGATGAGACTAAAGTAGCCATTATAGATGCTTGAGTAGCAATGCATGAGTTGCACATTGCATGAGTTACAAAATGGGCTGCATAAATTATGATAAAATAGATTATAATTAAAGTCGCCTTAGTTTGGACTGAGATGAGACTCAGGAGAGTCGAGTACGGAGTACATACATCGTGTGTGGTGTATGAATAGTGAAATATCCATAAAGCCTATTGTAGCCGAACTGAGAGCATTAGAGTGTGCTTGAGTCAGGCAACTTTGTGATGCCTGGACTTGTGTTCGTACAGTGTTTGAGTATGACATAGTCCATTAGTGGGAGCTCCATCATAGCTGTATTATATTGCATGTGCTAAGTCAACCCTGCATGATACATTCCCTCTCCATTGTTGTGTGATACAACTATGTAGTATCCTTGGACTTGAACCTATACCATGAGGTTGGAATTCAGGATGACTTCCTTAGCCTTGTCCACTAGGGTCATGGAATTGATACGACCATGTAAGACAATCCTAGAAAGTCAACTGGACAAAGATGGCCTAGTATGAGTGTTTAAGGAAGATTATTTGCGACCACACCTTATGTTTGTGATCCACTGTCCGAGCAATCATGTGTATGAGTTGCATATGATTATGGATACAAACATTATGGCTTTGTATTTTTTCAAGCGCTGCTCAGGGAAAATCTCTTAAGGGATTGAGAGTGCTTGATCATGTGTGATCGGATTATCTCAGGGAAGATCTATTAAGGGATTGAGAGTGCTTGATCAGGTGTGATCGGATTATCTGGATCACAGACGAGATTGGATTATATTTTTGTTCGCTGTATTAGTTATTTATTAACTTAATGCAGTATATCCACTATATGTCATTGTGTGTGAGTTTTGTCTGGTCGCATACCCCACAACACTATAAGTTGACCGCACTATAAGTTGAGAGAGTTGAGGTATTGTTCCTATGTGGACAAGTGAAAGATTGTTGGCCTGGGTGCCAAGTCAGCCGCCCACACACACAGAGTCCCAAGAGTCGGGACTCTTCGTATTTCTCAGCCTTAACCGCTCTTCTATAAGAAGACCGGAGGTGTCTTATGAAAGATTAGGATATGGAGACTGGGCGTGGATAAACCGGGGACTCTCTTCCTAGGCATGGATAAACCGGGACTCTAGTAACGATCCTGCTTCCGCTGCAGCCAATATTGAGGTATGTTCCTTATTTTTGGCTCCTTCAATCTCGCTGTGTGGACTGCCATGTGGCAGCCATACGTATGCTATGCGGTCGCGCCACGAATGTGCCACGTGCAAAGCCTGCCATGTCATCATAGTGAGATTGAACATGTCATCCATTTAAGACCATGTTAAATCCCTGTCTTAAAATCTCATTCATGACCATGTTTAAATCTCTATCTTATCCTTTTTGAACTTTTTGTAAATTAAAATAGTTTACGACGCATAGAAGCATGATAGTAGCAAAGCTATTTATATATCCAACCGAAGGCAAGCAAGTTATAGTAACATAAATATAATAAAAACAAAAAGATTAATATATATACTATATATTAATATAATCATAACTATATTGCATCTGAAAGGGTTATGTAATAGAACTTTGAAGAGTTAAAGAGTACAAGTAGACTATACATTAATATAATTATATCTAGAGAAGTTAAAAAGGCTTAAGTGACCTGAAAAATTAATTATTATACTTTTATAATTCTTAATAAATATTTTATATAATATTATAAAACTTATCAAATTACTTATATATTTTGAGTTTTACATGGCGTTACAATTTTTGATAAGCACAAAATCCATACAATCACCATTCCATTCGTTCCCCCCATTATATCGAAACCATATTATTATTTTTTTTATTTTTTTTATATTATTTAAATTAAACTTATAAAAATATATAAAATAATATATTATAATACGTGATCTATATTTTTTTGTATTATCACCGACTAGTAAAGCAATATTTTTCTAAACTACTTGGGCAATGACAGTTGGAAAAAAGGATCACCGCTTCACCAAAAGGCTGTGGAAGAGAGGATGACGATGTCAGCTCAATAAATTATAATATATTATTAATTAAATATTTTTATATAATATTTATTTTGTATTAATATATTATTTATTATAATTTAAACCAAAAGCTTAAATTATAATTAAAGGTTAATATATATATATATATATATATATATATATATATATATATATGTTGAGAAATTATTGAAACATAATTGCCCTAACTTTATTGATTTTGATGATTTCCAAAAGCCATGAGTACATTAAAGAATACAATGTGTTTATTTATCAAAAACCTTAAGCTTATTCAAATTGAAAGGAATGGACTATCAATGGTTATACTAAATGAGTTTTGAATCTATTAGAAAAAGGAGTTTCAAGCTCTATGCTTAAAAGATTTCAAAAAGGAATTTTTACACATTATAATTCAATCGATGAATTCTTGAATCATGTCTTGAATCCATGCTAAATGTCATATTTAATGTATTCAAGTCAAATTTATATTTTAAATTTATTTGGGACAAGTTTAAAGTCTATCAGAACATTTTTCTGATTTTTGTATCGCTCCCGAGCCGACTCAAGGGTTTCCGAGTCGACTCCTGTTAGCCACAGAGTTTTCTGATTTTCTCGAGTCGACCCTTGGTTTTCAAGAGTCGACCCCTGACTCTGTGCGAGCCGACTCCTGTCTGTGCGAGCCGACTCCGCTCAAACAACAGAAACCATGTTTTTTGAGCACTTCTCGAGTCGACTCCCCATTTTCCTCGAGTCGACTCCCGACTTTCAGGAGCCGACACTTTAGTTTTCGCGAGTCGACCCTTCAATGCTTAAAATGTTTCTATTTTTAGTAATCGACTTCGAGCCGACTCCACAGAGCTCGAGTCGACTCCGCAAATCTGGGCGCGATTTTTAACGATGACACATCAGTCCCAACGGTAAGATTTTCAAATAACAGCTATTTTTCTTTGTCTCTAACGGATATATTTTTGCAGATTCTATAAATAGTGGAGCTCTTTTCAAATCAAATCAATCTAGAGAAAATCAAAAAGAGAGAAAAGAATATCATTTGAAAAGAGGGAAAAACAGAGCATATTGAAAAAATCATCTAGCTCAAAGGAGAGTGATTCAAAAGGAGTGAAATCCAAGAGGAAGCTTCGTCTGCTCCTTCTCATCAATCCACAAGAGTCAAAAGAAAATCCACAAGCATTTCAAAGGTCAAATCGGAGGATTTTCAAAAGAAGAAAAAGCTTCATCTCAACTCCAAAGTCTTCAACGGTCAAGAATCTTGCTGAGGCGTGATTCAACATTTCAAGAGGAGTTAAAGAGAAGAAGGAAGAAAGCCCAAGCCACTACCATCTGCAATACTATCAGGCTTTTCTAACTCTTTATTTTGTACTTCATTTGTATATTTGCTCAAGGGGAGCATTTCATTATCCAAACACTTTTATTCTAATTGTTTGCTGATTCAATCAGTGGATTGAATCAGTGGAGGTTGGTATACCTCGTTGCAAGCCAGAGTGCTTGTGCTGGGTTAGTTGTGAGCCCGTGAAAAAAACGTGTAGGGTTTTGTGCTGGTAAGCCCGAGTTAAAACCAGCTGGGTTCATTGTGCACCCGGTAAAACAACAAGTTTGAGTTGTGAGCTTGGAAAACAACTCGGCTGTAATCTAGAGAGATTATAGTGTGGACCCAAGTGAATCTTGGGAGTGGACGTAGGTGTTGATTGCACCGAACCACTATAAAATTATCTTGTGTTTGCCGTGCCACATTTTCTCTCTCTCTATCTCTCTTTATTTATTACTTGTGCATTGCTTCTTAGATCATTTCACTCACTTGCACATCTTGAGCAAATCAGTTTAAAACATCTAAAAAGTCTTAAATTTTTAAGAACCCAATTCACCCCCCCCCCTCTTGGGTTGCCATCTGGGCCAACAATTGGTATCAGAGCAAGTGCTCATTTAGAATTTGATCTCACGATCAAGGGCTAAAGATCCTTATGGCAACACAAATTGGTTCAAGTTTTGCTGAAGGTCATTCTACGAATCGACCTCCTTTATTTAATGGAACCAACTATTCATATTGGAAAGCTAGAATGAGAATATTCATTCAAGCTTCGGACTATGAATTGTGGGGAGTAATAATAAACGGACCTAGTACACCCACACACCTTATTGATGGCACTATTGTTCCTAAACCCGAAAGGGATTGGAATGATAATGATAGGAGAATGGCACAACTAAATGCTAAAGCCATTAACATTTTATATTGTTCCTTAGACTCAAATGAATTCAACCGAATCTCAACTTGTAATTCCGCAAAAGAAATTTGGGATAGGTTGGAAATAACTCATGAAGGAACAAACCAAGTAAAAGAATCAAAGATAAATATTTTGGTTCATAAATATGAATTATTTACTATGGAACAAACTGAAACCATCACAGGCATGTTCACTAGATTCACCGATATTGTGAATGGTTTAAAAAGTCTTGGTAGAATTTATTCTAATGCTGACCTTGTGCGCAAAATTCTTAGGTCACTACCAAGATCGTGGGAAGCTAAAGTCACTGCTATCCAAGAAGCAAAGGACCTCAATGCATTACCTTTAGAGGAGCTTCTAGGATCCTTAATGACCCACGAGTTAACAATGAAGCAGCATGTTGAGGAGGATACAAAAAGAAGGAAAACACTTGCCCTCAAGATGCAGAAATGGAAGAAAGCAGCAGTGAAAGTAATGATGAAGATGATGAGGAAACTGCTCTCTTGGCCAAAAAATTCAGAAAGTTTATGAGAAAAAGGCCCTTCCATAAAAAGAAATTTGGAGCAAGATTTGAAGGAGAAAAGGATAAGAAAAAGGACAAGGAGAAAGAAAAAGAAAAAGAGCCCTTAGTATGTTATGAGTGCAAAAAGCCAGGGCACTTTAAGTATGATTGTCCTTTGCTGAAAAAGGCCTACAAGAAAAAGAAGAAAGCATACATGGCAACATGGTCTGATGAATCTTCCTCGTCGGAAGAAGATGAGCAAAAGGAAGTTGCCAATATCTGCTTCATGGCCAACGACGACGACAACGACAATGAGGTTAGTTCTGAAAACTCAAATGATGAATTTACATTTGATGAAATGTTTGAGGCTTTCAATGAACTTATGATTGATTTTAAATCTTGAAAAAGAAGTATAAGTTTTTGAAAAATGACAATATTAGCTTAGCTAAAAGTAAAAATGAATTAGCTTTAGAAGTTAAGAACTTAACAAATGAAAAAGAAGAACTTAGCAAAGAAAGAGATAATCTTAATCAAGAAATAGATTTGTTAAAATCTGAAACTAAAAACTCAACAAAAGATTTAGAAGACAATTAAAAACTTTAGCTTTAGAAAAAGAACAGCAAGTTAAAGAAAATGACTCTCTTAAGAAAGATGTTAAAAGATATAAAGACATTGTTGAGAAATTCACTTTAAGTTCAACTAAACTTAACATGATCTTAGATAGTCAAAAAGCTGTTTTTGACAAAGCAGGTTTAGGATATAACACATTAAGGAAACAGAAATCTTAAAGAATATTTTTATAAAAGCTAACCAAAGTAATATAACTTGTTTCAAATGTAATGAAAAAGGTCATAAATCATTTGAATGCAAAACGTTAAATAATAACAACAAGTTAAATGTTAAAGCTAAGAAAATATGGGTTCCGAAAGGAACAATTTTTGTTGCTACTAACCATGAAGGACCCAAGAAAGCTTGGGTACCTAAGCATAAAGTTTGATTATATTGCAGGAATGTCTTGTAGCCAAAAGATCAAAGAAAAAGTGGTACCTTGATAGTGGCTGCTCAAGACATATGACGGGTGACAAAGATGAATTCATCACCCTAGAGGAAAAGAAAGGTGGAGTTGTTACGTTTGGCGATAACGGTAAAGGTCAAATCATGGGCCTTGGTAAAGTCCGTATAACTCCATCTACATTTATTGATAATGTACTTTATGTTAATGGTTTGAAGCATAATCTAATAAGTATAAGTCAATTATGTGATAAAAATTTTAATGTTTCATTTAAATCTTCTGTATGCACTGTAACTAATTCTATTGATGATAGCATTGTATTTACTGGTTATAGACATGGCAATGTTTACTTGGTTGATTTAGAAAAATTATCTTAGTGATCATTGCTTAATTGCTGACAATGCTAACATAAATGAAATTAGTTGGTTGTGGCATCGTAGATTAGGTCATGCAAGCACACACCTTATTTCAAAACTAATTAAAATGGATTTAGTTAAAGGATTACCTAAACTAGATTTTGAAAATAATAAAATATGTGATGCATGTCAATTTGGAAAACAAACTAGAAGTTCTTTCAAATCTAAAAATGTTGTTTCAACTTCTAGGGCTCTAGAGCTACTTCACATGGATCTTTTCGGACCAACTAGAACCACAAGTCTAGGAGGAAAGAAATATGGTCTAGTGATTGTAGATGATTATTCTAGATATACTTGGGTAATGTTTTTAGCTCACAAAGATGAGACTTTCTCGATATTCCTGAAATTCTTCAAGAAAGTCACAAATGAGAAAAACACTACTATAGTATCTCTAAGAAGTGATCATGGAACAGAATTTGAAAATCACTTATTTGAAAGTTTTTGCACTGAAAATGGAATTAATCATAATTTTTCAGCCCCTAGGACTCCACAGCAAAATGGTGTAGTTGAAAGAAAAATAGGACTCTAGAAGACATGGCCCGTACCATGCTATGCGAAAGCAACTTACCAAAGTATTTTTGGGCGGAAGCAATTAACACAGCATGTTACATCTTAAATAGAGCTTTAATAAGACCAATATTAAAGAAAACACCTTATGAATTATGGAATGAAAGAAAACCAAATATAAAATACTTTCATGCATTTGGATGTAAATGTTTCATTCATAATAATGGTAAAAACAACTTAGGAAAATTTGATGCTAAATCTGATGAAGGAATTTTTCTAGGTTATTCAACAACTAGTAAGGCATATAGAATCTTTAACAAGAAAACCTTAGTAGTTGAAGAATCCATACATGTAGTTTTTGATGAATCTTTAGCAACTGGATCTGAAAAGATTGATGATGAGGAAGATACAAACATAATTGAAAAAGATCTTGAAAAACTTAATATTGAAGTATCTTCTGATCATGAGCAAGAAGCTAAAGATGATGATTCACATAAGGACGATGATGTCAATATTAATCATAATGATATAGATCTTCCAAGAGACTGGAGATATGCTCATAGTCATCCCAAGGAATTGATTATAGGCGATCCATCTCAAGGAATAAGAACTAGATCATATATGAGAAATATTAGTAATCATCTTGCATTTGTATCACAAATTGAACCTAAAACTATAGAAGAAGCTGAAAAAGATAATAATTGGATGTTAGCAATGCAAGAAGAACTAAATCAATTTACAAGAAATAATGTTTGGACTTTAGTTGAAAGACCTAAAAATCATTCAGTAATAGGATCAAAATGGGTTTTTAGAAATAAACTAGATGAAAATGGCATAGTAATTAGAAACAAAGCTAGATTGGTTGCTAAAGGATATAATCAAGAGGAAGGTATTGATTTTGATGAAACCTTTGCACCTGTAGCTAGATTAGAAGCCATTAGGCTATTACTTGCATTTGCATGTCATATGAATTTTAACTTATTTCAAATGGATGTAAAAAGCGCATTTTTAATGGATTTATAAATGAAGAAGTTTATGTAGAACAACCACCAGGTTTTGAAGATCACGAATTTTCAAATCACGTTTTTAAATTGCACAAAGCTTTATATGGTTTGAAACAAGCACCTAGAGCTTGGTATGATAGGTTAAGTAAATTCTTAATAGAAAATGATTTTACAAGAGGAAATGTTGATAAAACTTTGTTTTTGAAAAGAAAAAGTAAAGATTTACTTGTAGTACAAATATACGTAGATGACATTATTTTTGGTGCTACTAACGATTCTCTTTGTCAAGAATTTGCAAAGTTAATGCAGGGAGAATTCGAGATGAGCATGATGGGAGAACTCAACTTCTTCCTTGGACTCCAGATCAAACAAAGCAAAGAGGGAATCTTTATCAACCAAACCAAATACACAAGAGAACTACTCAAAAAGTTTGGTATGGAAACAATGAAACCCCTCGGAACTCCAATGAGTCCTTCATGCAAGCTGGACAAAGATGAAGAAGGTAAAAAGGTTGATCAAAAGTATTATCGAGGTATATCGGATCCCTTCTTTATTTAACAGCAAGTAGACCAGATATTATGTTTTCAGTATGTTTATGTGCTAGATTTCAATCTGAACCTAAAGAATCACATTTAATAGCTGTTAAAAGAATTTTAAGATATCTAAATGGAACTAAAAATGTAGGTTTATGGTATTCTAGAGACTCCACATTAAACCTAATTGCATATTCAGATTCTGATTATGCTGGATGTAAATTAGATAGAAAAAGCACAAGTGGTGCATGCCATTTCTTAGGAAGTAACTTAATCACATGGTTTAGCAAAAAGCAAAATTCAGTTGCATTATCAACTACTGAAGCTGAATATGTAGCAGCTGGAAGTTGCTGTGCGCAAATCCTATGGATTAAGCGACAACTTGAAGACTATGGTATCACACTTGATAAAACACCCATAAGATGTGATAACACTAGCGCAATCAACTTAACTAAAAATCCAATTCAACATTCAAGAACAAAACACATAGAAATTAGATATCATTTTATAAGAGAACATGTAGCTAATGATGAAATTTGTTTAGATTATGTAAACACTGAAGAACAATTAGCTGACATATTTACAAAACCTTTAAATGAAGAAAGATTTTGTTATCTTAGAGGAGAGTTAGGAATTTGTAATCCTTTTGAATAAATTTTGAAACCTCTAAGGAAATATATCTAGAGTTCTTTCAAATTCTCAAAATCTTAAGGAAATTTTATCTAGAACTCATATCAATTTGATCTCTCAAAATCCATGATTTTTAATCATACTCAAAGATCAAATTCCGGACATTTCGGATTCTCTGAATCTTAATCTTTTTTCTCTGAAATGTCCGGAGCCGACTCGAGAGTATCGGAGTCGACTCGAGTTTCTGCTGAAACTCAGGAGTCGACCCCTCCTCTGAGCGAGTCGACTCGAGATCGTGTCCGTGCTCTGTGACTAGTCGGGAGCCGACTCCACACTTTGCGCGAGTCGACTCGACGTGGTCCCAGTCGATTATTTAGGGCACGAGTCGACCCCACGGACATTTCATTCTTCCAAATCTTTCCAAATCCTCTCCAAAGCTTTCCCAAAACCCTCCAAACCTCAAATAACCTCTGATTAACCACTCCTTCAAGATCATGGCACCCAAAACCCGTGGAGCTAGCTCTAGTGGCGCCGGTTTGAAGAGGAAGAGGACCGTTCGACGACCCGTCCGCGAGCCGTCTACGGATTCATCCTCTACCCCTTCTGCGAGTGATTCTCCTGCTCCAGCTCCTACTCTTCAGGTAGATCATCTTGCCAGTAGGGTTGTCACAACAGGAAGAAAGGTTGATTTTGAATTGTTTGAGAATGAAGGATTCATAATAGGTAGACAACTAATTGAGATGGGATTTGAGATATATGTTCATTGGACTGTCCCACCTACCCTGCTCTAGTTAAAGAGTTTTACAAGAATTTGACCAGAGGAGATGATGGCTTAGTGAGCAAGGTTAGAGGCATTGGTCTGAACATCACTTCCTCTATTCTATCTAGATTGTTGAATTTACCCTTGTCTGGACCATCCACCTTTGCCCCAGAAGATAGATCTCCAGCCCTCACTAGGCTATTGAACAGAAATTTTGAAGGATTTGAAGAAGTATTTGCTAGTCAATTGCCTTTGGAATTAAGATTACTCCACATATGCAGCAGGATTTTGTTTCCCAAGACCGGCAGATTCGACTATGTTCTGAGAGAGATATTTTGTTATGGATGCTGTTGTTTCTGGGAAGCCCATCAATCTACCTCGGATGATAATGGTACATTGCAGATTGTGGGGGAAAAGAAATCAAGTTTGCCCTATGGCATGGTTTTAACTAAGTTATTTCAAAGCCAAGGGATTGTATTTGGTGATAGTGAGCCAAAAAGGAACTAAGGCATACGGATTTTACTCTTTGGCCACTATACATCGAATGGGGTTTGTTAAGAAAATGGAATTGGGAGAGAAAGAATGTTACAGAGGACAGAGTATAGATGCAGAGGCCCCCAGACCTTCTATGAGACATTCATCACCTGAGCCTCCTCAGTGCTCGTCTGTTCCAGAGTCTGTTCCTGCTCCTGCTTCTGATTCTACCCCTGCTCCTGCTGTTGCTCCTGCTCAGTCTTCACTTATCATCTGGTAGCTTTTCTGATATACAGTTAGATCAGCTTAGATCATTATTCAAGTCTGAGATAAGTGAGCATGAAAAAGATGAAAGAAGAATTTAATGAAAAGTTTATGAATTTAAAAGAAGCCTTATATTCACTCAGTGATCGGGTTGCATCGATTGAGTCTACTCTCAGTTCATCTACCAGCTCCTTAAGTGAAGACTTAAAGAATATCTTTGGAGAACTTAAGGATATCTGCGGTGACTCGGAGACATACTCCCAATGCAACGCCGAGCTTCAAGATAAAATTACATCTGCTTGTACTTTTGTTGATGAATAAGCTCAAAGATTATGTTAGACTTCAATGTGAAGGATGAAGCAGATTGTTGATCACTTGAATAGAATTACTAGAAGAAATTTTTAAGTTTTCATGTAATCTCTTTTTGATGTAATCAAGTTTACTTTCAATGCAATGAGCAAGTTTACATTTTCATGTATTTCATTTTGAAGTAATGAGAAAGTTTGATGCATTACTTTTGTCTATTTCAATTGTAAGTATCTTGAATACTTTGAATGATTATCCTCAATTGATAAGTTAAATAGAAAAAGATAAAGAATGTTATTGATATTAAACTTCCTAACCTTTTTGTTGATTACAAAAAAGGGGGAGAGTTTTATTCAATCGTATATGCCTTCAATTCAATCAAAGTTTAATTTTGAAAGAGGAGAGCATAAGGGGAAGAGATAAATTGAATTTCATAAAGAAAATGCTTAAGTTTCTGATTTTGAAAAATTTTGAATGATTTATAAAATTAAGGTTCATAGGGGGAGCTACCTCATTGAGGGGGAGCCTTTCCATGAACACAATAGTTGATTTTGGAATCACAAATTTTTCAATTTTATAATGCATATACTCAATGTTTTTGTCATCATCAAAAAGGGGGAGATTGTTGAGAAATTATTGAAACATAATTGCCCCAACTTTATTGATTTTGATGATTTCCAAAAGCCATGAGTACCTTAAAGAATACAATGTGTTTATTTATCAAAAACCTTGAGCTTATTCAAATTGAAAGGAATGGACTCTCAATGGTTAAATTTAATGAGTTTTGAATCTATTAGAAAAAGGAGTTTCAAGCTCTATGCTTAAAAGATTTCAAAAAGGAATTTTTACACATTATAATTCAATCTATGAATTCTTGAAACATGTCTTGAATCCATGCTTAATGTCATATTTAATGTATTCAAGTCAAATTTATATTTTAAATTTATTCTGGGACAATTTCAAAGTCAATCAGAAAAATATCTTTTTGATACGTTCCGGAGCCGACTCTAGGTTTCCGAGTCGACTCCTGTAAGCCACAGAGTTTTCTGATTTTCTCGAGTCGACCCTTGGTTTTCAAGAGTCGACCCCTGACTCTTTGCGAGCCGACTCCTGTCTGTGCGAGCCGACTCCGCTCAAACAACAGAAACCATGTTTTTTGAGCACTTCTCGAGTCGACTCCCCATTTTCCTCGAGTCGACTCCCGACTTTCGCGAGCCGACACTTTAGTTTTTCGCGAGTCGACCCTTCAATGTTTAAAATGTTTCTATTTTTAGTAATCGACTTCGAGCCGACTCCCACAAAGCTCGAGTCGACTCCGCGAAATCTGGGCGCGATTTTTAACGATGACACATCAGCCCCAACGGTAAGATTTTCAAATAACGGCTATTTTTCTTTGTCTCTAACGGATATATTTTTGCAGATTCTATAAATAGAGGAGCTCTTTTCAAATCAAAACAATAGAGAAAATCAAAAAGAGAGAAAAGAATATCTTTCAAAAAGAGGGAAAAACAGAGCATATTGGAAAAATCTTTTAGCTCAAATAGAGTGATTCAAAAGGAGTGAAATCAAGAGAAGATTCGTCTGCTCCATCTCATCAATCCACAAGAGTCAAAAGAAAATCCAAAGCATTTCAAAGATCAAATCGAAGGATTTTCAAAAGGAGAAAAAGCTTCATCTCAACTCCAAAGTCTTCAACGGTCAAGAATCTTGCTGAGGCCTGATTCAACACTTCAAGAGGAGTTAAAGAGAAGAAGGAAGAAAGCCAAAGCCACTACCATCTGCAATACTATCAGGCTTTTCTAACTCTTTTATACTTCATTTGTATATTTGCTCAAGGGGAGCATTTCATTATCAAACACTTTATTCTAATTGTTTGCTGATTCAATCAGTGGATTGAATCAGTGGAGGTTGATATACCTCGTTGCAAGCCGGAGTGCTTGTGTTGGGTTAGTTGTGAGCCCGTGAAAAACAACGTGTAGGGTTTTGTGCTGGTAAGCCCGAGTTAAAACCAGCTGGGTTCGTTGTTCACCCGAAAACAACAAGTTTGAGTTGTGAGCTTGGAAAACAACTCGGCTGTAATCTAGAGAGATTATAGTGTGGACCCAAGTGAATCTTGGGAGTGGACGTAGGTGTTGGTTGCACCGAACCACTATAAAATTATCTTGTGTTTGCCGTGCATATTTCTCTCTCTCTATCTCTCTTTATTTGCTTGTGCATTGCTTTAAGTTAGCCTCTCACTTGCACATCTTGCTAACTAATCAACTAAAGTTAAAAAGTCTTAAATTTTTAAGAACCCAATTCACCCCCCCCCCTCTTGGGTTGCCATCTGGGCCAACAATTGGTATCAGAGCAAGTGCTCATTTAGAATTTGATCTCACGATCAAGGGCTAAAGATCCTTATGGCAACACAAAGTGGTTCATGTTTTGCTGAAGGTCATTCTACGAATCGACCTCCTTTATTTAATGGAACCAACTATTCATATTGGAAAGCTAGAATGAGAATATTCATTCAAGCTTCGGACTATGAATTGTGGGGAGTAATAATAACGGACCTAGTACACCCACACACCTTATTGATGGCACTATTGTTCCTAAGCCCGAAAGGGATTGGAATGATAATGATAGGAGAATGGCACAACTAAATGCTAAAGCCATTAATATTTTATATTGTTCCTTAGACTCAAATGAATTCAACCGAATCTCAACATGTAATTCCGCAAAAGAAATTTGGGATAGGTTGGAAATAACTCATGAAGGAACAAACCAAGTAAAAGAATCAAAGATAAATATTTTGGTTCATAAATATGAATTGTTTACAATGGAACAAACTGAAACCATCACATGCATGTTCACTAGATTCACTGATATTGTGAATGGTTTAAAAGTCTTGGTAGAATTTATTCTAATGCTGATCTTGTGCGCAAAATTCTTAGGTCACTACCAAGATCGTGGGAAGCGAAAGTCACTGCTATCCAAGAAGCAAAGGACCTCAATGCATTACCTTTAGAGGAGCTTCTAGGATCCTTAATGACCCACGAGTTAACAATGAAGCAGCATGTTGAGGAGGATACAAAAAGAAGGAAAACACTTGCCCTCAAGACTGCAGAAATGGAAGAGAGCAGCAGTGAAAGTAATGATGAAGATGATGAGGAAACTGCTCTCTTGGCCAAAAAATTCAGAAAGTTTATGAGAAAAAGGCCCTTCCATAAAAAGAAATTTGGAGCAAGATTGATGGAGAAAAGGATAAGAAAAGGACAAGGAGAAAGAAAAAGAAAAAGAGCCCTTAGTATGTTATGAGTGCAAAAAGCCAGGGCACTTTAGATATGATTGTCCTTTACTTAAAAAGGCCTACAAGAAAAAGAAAAAGCTACATGGCAACTTGGACTGATAGTGAAGAGTCTTCTTCCGAAGAAGAAGAACAAAAAGAAGTTGCTAATATCTGCTTCATGGCCAACGACGACGACAACGACAATGAGGTAAGTTCTGAAAACTCAAATGATGAATTTACATTTGATGAAATGTTTGAGGCTTTCAATGAACTTATGATTGATTTTAAATCCTTGAAAAAGAAGTATAAGTTTTTGAAAAATGACAATATTAGCTTAGCTAAAAGTAAAAATGAATTAGCTTTAGAAGTTAAGAACTTAACTAATGAAAAAGAAGAACTTAGCAAAGAAAGAGATAATCTTAATCAAGAAATAGATTTGTTGAAATCTGAAACTAAAAACTCAACAAAAGATTTAAAAGATCAATTAGAAACTTTAGCTTTAGAAAAAGAACAGCAAGTTAAAGAAAATGACTCTCTTAAGAAAGATGTTAAAAAATATAAAGACATTGTTGAGAAATTCACCTTAAGTTCAACTAAACTTAACATGATCTTAGATAGTCAAAAAGCTTTTTGACAAAGCAGGTTTAGGTATAACACATTAAGGAAACAAAAATCTTTAAAGAATATTTTTGTAAAAGCCAACCAAAGTAATATAACTTGTTTAAATGCAATGAAAAAGGTCATAAATCATTTGAATGCAAAACATTAAATAATAACAACAAGTTAAATGTTAAAGCAAAGAAAATATGGGTTCCGAAAGGAACAATTTTTGTTGCTAACCATGAAGGACCCAAGAAAGCTTGGGTACCTAAACATAAAGTTTAAATTATATTGCAGGAATGTCTTGTAGCCAAAAGATCAAAGAAAAAGTGGTACCTTGATAGTGGCTGCTCAAGACATATGACGGGTGACAAAGATGAATTCATCACCCTGGAAGAAAAGAAAGGTGGAGTTGTTACGTTTGGCGATAACGGTAAAGGTCAAATTATGGGCCTTGGTAAAGTTCGTATAACTCCATCTATTTATTGATAATGTACTTTATGTTGATGGTTTGAAGCATAATCTAATAGTATAAGTCAATTATGTGATAAAAACTTTAATGTTTCATTTAAATCTTCTTATGCACTGTAACTAATTCTATTGATGATAGCATTGTATTTACTGGTTATAGACATGGCAATGTTTACTTGGTTGATTAGAAAAATTATCTTTGAGTGATCATTGCTTAATTGCTGACAATGCTAACATAAATGAAATTAGTTGGTTGTGGCATCGTAGATTAGGTCATGCAAGCACACACCTTATTTCAAAACTAATTAAAATGGATTTAGTTAAAGGATTACCTAAACTAGATTTTGAAAATAATAAAATATGTGATGCATGTCAATTTGGAAAACAAACTAGAAGTTCTTTCAAATCTAAAAACATTGTTTCAACTTCTAGGGCTAGAGCTACTTCACATGGATCTTTTCGGACCAACTAGAACCACAAGTCTAGGAGGAAAGAAATATGGTCTAGTGATTGTAGATGATTATTCTAGATATACTTGGGTAATGTTTTTAGCTCACAAAGATGAGACTTTCTCGATATTCCTGAAATTCTTCAAGAAAGTCACAAATGAGAAAAACACTACTATAGTATCTCTAAGAAGTGATCATGGAACAGAATTTGAAAATCACTTATTTGAAAGTTTTTGTTCTGAAAATGGAATTAATCATAATTTTTCAGCCCCTAGGACTCCACAGCAAAATGGTGTAGTTGAAAGAAAAATAGGACTCTAGAAGACATGGCCCGTACCATGCTATGCGAAAGCAACTTACCAAAGTATTTTTGGGCGGAAGCAATTAACACAGCATGTTACATCTTAAATAGAGCTTAATAAGACCAATAAAGAAAACACCTTATGAATTATGGAATGAAAGAAAACCAAATATAAAATACTTTCATGCATTTGGATGTAAATGTTTATTCATAATAATGGTAAAAACAACTTAGGAAAATTTGATGCTAAATCTGATGAAGGAATTTTTCTAGGTTATTCAACAACTAGTAAGCTTATAGAATCTTTAACAAGAAAACCTTAGTAGTTGAAGAATCCATCATGTAGTTTTTGATGAATCTTTAGCAACTGGATCTGAAAAGATTGATGATGAGGAAGATACAAACATAATTGAAAAAGATCTTGAAAAACTTAATATTGAAGTATCTTCTGATCATGAGCAAGAAGCTAAAGATGATGATTCACATAAGGACGATGATGTCAATATTGATCATAATGATATAGATCTTCCAAGAGACTGGAGATATGCTCATAGTCATCCCAAGGAATTGATTATAGGCGATCCATCTCAAGGAATAAGAACTAGATCATATATGAGAAATATTAGTAATCATCTTGCATTTGTATCACAAATTGAACCTAAAACTATAGAAGAAGCTGAAAAAGATAATAATTGGATGTTAGCAATGCAAGAAGAACTAAATCAATTTACTAGAAATAATGTTTGGACTTTAGTTGAAAGACCTAAAAATCATTCAGTAATAGGATCAAAATGGGTTTTTAGAAATAAACTAGATGAAAATGGCATAGTAATTAGAAACAAAGCTAGATTGGTTGCTAAAGGATATAATCAAGAGGAAGGTATTGATTTTGATGAAACCTTTGCGCCTGTAGCTAGATTAGAAGCCATTAGGCTATTACTTGCATTTGCATGTCATATGAATTTTAACTTATTTCAAATGGATGTAAAAAGCGCATTTTTAAATGGATTTATAAATGAAGAAGTTTATGTAGAACAACCACCAGGTTTTGAAGATCACGAATTTTCAAATCACGTTTTTAAATTGCACAAAGCTTTATATGGTTTGAAACAAGCACCTAGAGCTTGGTATGATAGGTTAAGTAAATTCTTAATAGAAAATGATTTTACAAGAGGAAATGTTGATAAAACTTTTTTGAAAAGAAAAAGTAAAGATTTACTTGTAGTACAAATATACGTAGATGACATATTTTTGGTGCTACTAACGATTCTCTTTGTCAAGAATTTGCAAAGTTGATGCAGGGAGAATTCGAGATGAGCATGATGGGAGAACTCAACTTCTTCCTTGGACTCCAAATTAAACAATGCAAGGAGGGAATCTTTATCAACCAAACCAAATACACAAGAGAACTACTCAAAAAGTTTGGTATGGAAACAATGAAACCCCTCGGAACTCCAATGAGTCCTTCATGCAAGCTGGACAAAGATGAAGAAGGTAAAAAGATTGATCAAAAATACTATCGAGGTATTATCGGATCCCTTCTTTATTTAACAGCAAGTAGACCAGATATTATGTTTTCAGTATGTTTATGTGCTAGATTTCAATCTGAACCTAAAGAATCACATTTAATAGCTGTTAAAAGAATTTTAAGATATCTAAATGGAACTAAAAATGTAGGTTTATGGTATTCTAGAGACTCTACATTAAACCTAATTGCATATTCGGATTCTGATTATGCTGGATGTAAATTAGATAGAAAGAGCACAAGTGGTGCATGCCATTTCTTAGGAAGTAACTTAATCACATGGTTTAGCAAAAAGCAAAATTCAGTTGCATTATCAACTACTGAAGCTGAATATGTAGCAGCTGGAAGTTGCTGTGCGCAAATCCTATGGATTAAGCGACAACTTGAAGACTATGGTATCACACTTGATAAAACACCCATAAGATGTGATAACACTAGCGCAATCAACTTAACTAAAAATCCAATTCAACACTCAAGGACAAAACACATAGAAATTAGATATCATTTTATAAGGGAACATGTAGCTAATGATGAAATTTGTTTAGATTATGTAAACACTGAAGAACAATTAGCTGACATCTTTACAAAACCTTTAAGCGAAGAAAGATTTTGTTATCTTAGAGGAGAGTTAGGAATTTGTAACCCTTTTGAATAAATTTTGAAACCTCTAAGGAAATATATCTAGAGTTCTTTCAATTCTCAAAATCTTAAGGAAATTTTATCTAGAACTCATATCAATTTGATCTCTCAAAATCCATGATTTTTAATCATACTCAAAGATCAAATTCCGGACTCATTTCGGATTCTCTGAATCTTAATCTTTTTTTCTCTGAAATGTCTAGGAGCCGACTCGAGAGTATCGGAGTCGACTCGAGTTTCTGCTGAAACTCAGGAGTCGACCCCTTCTCTGAGCGAGTCGACTCGAGATCGTGTCCGTGCTCTGTGACTAGTCGGGAGCCGACTCCACACTTTGCGCGAGTCGACTCGACGTGGTCCCAGTCTGATTATTTAGGGCACGAGTCGACCCCACGGACATTTCATTCGTTCAAATCTTTCCAAACCCTCTCCAAAGCTTTCCCAAACCCTCCAAACCTCAAATAACCTCTGATTAACCACTCCTTCAAGATCTATGGCACCCAAAACCCGTGGAGCTAGCACTAGTGGCGCCGGTTTGAAGAGGAAGAGGACCGTTCGACGACCCGTCCGCGAGCCGTCTACGGATTCATCCTCTACCCCTTCTCCGAGTGATTCTCCTGCTCCAGCTCCTACTCTTCAGGTAGATCATCTTGCCAGTAGAGTTGTCACAACAGGAAGAAAGGTTGATTTTGAATTATTTGAGAATGAAGGCTTTATAATAGGTAGACAACTGATTGAGATGGGATTTGAGAGTATATGTTCATTGGACTGTCCCACCTACCCTGCTCTAGTTAAGGAGTTTTACAAGAATTTGACCAGAGGAGATGATGGTTTAGTGAGCAAAGTGAGAGGCATTGGTCTGAACATCACTTCCACTATTCTATCTAGATTGTTGAATTTACCCTTGTCTGGACCATCCACCTTTGCCCCAGAAGATAGATCTCCAGCCCTCACTAGGCTATTGAACAGAAATTTTGAAGGATTTGAAGAAGTATTTGCTAGTCAATTGCCTTTGGAATTAAGATTACTTCACAACATCTGCAGCAGAATTTTGTTTCCCAAGACCGGCAGATTCGACTATGTATCTGAGAGAGATATTTTTGTTATGGATGCTGTTGTTTCTGGGAAGCCCATTAATCTACCTCGGATGATAATATGGTACATTGCAGATTGTGGTGGGAAAAAGAAATCAAGTTTGCCCTATGGCATGGTTTTAACTAAGTTATTTCAAAGCCAAGGGATTGTATTTGGTGATAGTGAGCCGAAAAAGGAACTAAGGCATACGGATTTTACTCTTTGGCTACTATACATCGAATGGGGTTTGTTAAGAGAAATGGAAATTGGGAGAGAAAGAATGTTACAGAGGACAGAGCTATAGATGCTGAGGCCCCCAGACCTTCTATGAGACATTCATCACCTGAGCCTCCTCAGTGCTCGTCTGTTCCAGATCTGTTCCAGCTCCTGCTCCTGATTCTACCCCTGCTCCTGCTATTGCTCCTGCTCAGTCTTCAACTCTATCATCTGGTAGCTTTTCTGATGTACAGTTAGATCAGCTTAGATCATTATTCAAATCTGAGATAAGTGAGCATGAAAATAGACTGAAAGAAGAATTTGATGAAAAGTTTATGAATTTAAAAGAAGCCTTATATTCACTCAGTGATCGGGTTGCATCGATTGAGTCTACTCTCAGTTCATCTACCAGCTCCTTAAGTGAAGACTTAAAGAATATCTTTGGAGAACTTAAGGATATCTGCGGTGACTCAGAGACCTACTCCCAATGCAACGCCGAGCTTCAGGATAAAATTACATCTGCTTGTACTTTTGTTGATAATAAGCTCAAAGATTATGTTAGACTTCAATGTGAAGGGATGAAGCAGATTGTTGATCACTTGAATAGAATTACTAGAAGAAACTTTTAAGTTTTCATGTAATCTCTTTTTGATGTAATCAAGTTTACTTTCAATGCAATGAGCAAGTTTACATTTTCATGTACTTTCATTTTGAAGTAATGAGAAAGTTTGATGCATTACTTATGTCTATTTCAATTGTAAGTATCCTTGAATACTTTGAATGATTATCCTCAATTGATAAGTTAAATAGAAAAAGATAAAGAATGTTATTGATATTGAACTTCCTAACCTTTTTGTTGATTACAAAAAAGGGGGAGAGTTTTTATTCAATCGTATATGCCTTCAATTCAATCAAAGTTTAATTTTGAAAGAGGGAGAGCATAAGGGGAAGAGATAAATTGAATTTCATAAAGAAAATGCTTAAGTTTCTGAATTTGAAAAATTTTGAATGATTTATAAAATTAAGGTTCATAGGGGGAGCTACCTCATTGAGGGGGAGCCTTTCCATGAACACAATAGTTGATTTTGGAATCACAAATTTTTTAATTTTATAATGCATATACTCAATGTTTTTGTCATCATCAAAAAGGGGGAGATTGTTGAGAAATTATTGAAACATAATTGCCCCAACTTTATTGATTTTGATGATTTCCAAAAGCCATGAGTACCTTAAAGAATACAATGTGTTTATTTATCAAAAACCTTGAGCTTATTCAAATTGAAAGGAATGGACTATCAATGGTTATATTTAATGAGTTTTGAATCTATTAGAAAAAGGAGTTTCAAGCTCTATGCTTAAAAGATTTCAAAAAGGAATTTTTACACATTATAATTCAATCTATGAATTCTTGAAACATGTCTTGAATCCATGCTTAATGTCATATTTAATGTATTCAAGTCAAATTTATATTTTAAATTTATTTGGGACAAGTTTTAAAGTCTATCAGAAAATTTTCTGATTTTTGATCGTTCCCGAGCCGACTCAAGGGTTTCCGAGTCGACTCCTGTAAGCCACAGAGTTTTCTGATTTTCTCGAGTCGACCCTTGGTTTTCAAGAGTCGACCCCTGACTCTTTGCGAGCCGACTCCTGTCTGTGCGAGCCGACTCCGCTCAAACAACAGAAACCATGTTTTTTGAGCACTTCTCGAGTCGACTCCCCATTTTCCTCGAGTCGACTCCCAACTTTCGCGAGCCGACACTTTAGTTTTCGCGAGTCGACCCTTCAATGCTTAAAATGTTTCTATTTTTAGTAATCGACTTCGAGCCGACTCCCACAAAGCTCGAGTCGACTCCGCGAAATCTGGGCGCGATTTTTAACGATGACACATCAGCCCCAACGGTAAGATTTTCAAATAACGGCTATTTTTCTTTGTCTCTAACGGATATATTTTTGCAGATTCTATAAATAGAGGAGCTCTTTTCAAATCAAACAATCAGAGAAAATCAAAAAGAGAGAAAAGAATATCTTTGAAAAGAGGGAAAAACAGAGCATATTGGAAAAATCATTTAGCTCAAAGGAGAGTGATTCAAAAGGAGTGAAATCAAGAGGAAGATTCGTCTGCTCCTTCTCATCAATCCACAAGAGTCAAAAGAAAATCCACAAGCATTTCAAAGTCAAATCGGAGGATTTTCAAAAGGAGAAAAAGCTTCATCTCAACTCCAAAGTCTTCAACGGTCAAGAATCTTGCTGAGGCGTGATTCAACACTTCAAGAGGAGTTAAAGAGAAGAAGGAAGAAAGCCAAAGCCACTACCATCTGCAATACTATCAGGCTTTTCTAACTCTTTATTTTATACTTCATTTGTATATTTGCTCAAGGGGAGCATTCATTATAAACTTTATTCTAATTGTTTGCTGATTCAATCAGTGGATTGAATCAGTGGAGGTTGATATACCTCGTTGCAAGCCGGAGTGCTTGTGTTGGGTTAGTTGTGAGCCCGTGAAAAACAACGTGTAGGGTTTTGTGCTGGTAAGCCCGAGTTAAAACCAGCTGGGTTCGTTGTTCACCCGGGAAAACAACAAGTTTGAGTTGTGAGCTTGGAAAACAACTCGGCTGTAATCTAGAGAGATTATAGTGTGGACCCAAGTGAATCTTGGGAGTGGACGTAGGTGTTGGTTGCACCGAACCACTATAAAATTATCTTGTGTTTGCCGTGCTATATTTTCTCTCTCTATCTCTTTATTATTTGCTTGTGCATTGCTTTTAGTTAGCCTCTCACTTGCACATCTTGCTAACTAATCAACTAAAGTTAAAAAGTCTTAAATTTTTAAGAACCCAATTCACCCCCCCCCCCCCCTCTTGGGTTGCCATCTGGGCCAACAAAAACACACCCCAAACCCTTCAATGAGGCATCACTATAGATCACATAATCACTGGCACTATCAGGGAGTATTAGGATTGGGGTTGAGGTTAATCTCTTTTTCAATTCATCCATACTCTTCTGGCATTCATTAGACCAATCAAACTTGATATTCTTTCTAAGCAGCTTAGTTATAGGAGAAGCCAAAATCGAGAAATTTTCTATAAATCTTCTATAATATCCTGCTAGCCCCAAGAAACTCCTCACCTCAGTCTGATTGGTAGGTGATACCCAATTCACTATAGCTTCAATCTTTTAAGGATCTACCATAATACCTTCGACTGAAACTACATGTCCCAAGAACTTTACCTCATCCAGCCAAAATTCACTTTTATTAAACTTTGCATATAATTGCTTTTCTCTTAATATTTGCAAAACTGTCCTCAGATGCTATTCATGCTCTTCACTACTTCTAGAATAAATTAAGATGTCATCAATGAATACTATCACAAATTTATCTAGATACTCCTGAAATACTTGATTCATCAGACCCATAAAAGCAGCTGGAGCATTTGTCAAGCCAAATGCATCACCAGGAACTCATAATGATCATATCTAGTTCTGAAAGCAGTTTTAGATATATCCTCATTCCTTATTCTTAATTGATGATACCCAGATTTCATATCAATCTTTGAAAACACTGCTGCCCCCTATAGCTGATCAAACAAATCATCGATCCTCGGCAATAGATAATTATTTCTAATGGTCACCTTGTTCAACTGTCTATAGTCTATACACAACCTCAAGGTACCATCCTTTTTCTTCACAAACAACACTGGTGCACCCCATGCCGATATACTAGGTCTAATAAACCCTTTGTCCAATAATTCCTGTAACTGACTTTTAAATTCTTTCAATTCAACTGGAGCCATTCTATAAGGTGCCCT
This sequence comes from Calamus simplicifolius, assembly GCA_900491605.1. Classification (NCBI taxonomy): domain Eukaryota; kingdom Viridiplantae; phylum Streptophyta; class Magnoliopsida; order Arecales; family Arecaceae; genus Calamus; species Calamus simplicifolius. The sequence continues at coordinate 3,285,636 of UESW01003929.1, read as the reverse complement.
GGCTATTGGTCTGGTATCTGGAGCTAGATCTATACTTAAATTAAATCCTCTATCAGGAGGTAACCCTGGCAGCTCCTCAGGAATACATCTAAAAAATCTCTTACCACATAGATATTCGCCAGCTCTAAACCATTGCCCTCTAGGCTCACTGCACAAGCTAAATAGGCTTCACATCTCTTTGCTAGCATTCTATTGGCTACAGAGCTGAAATCACTCCTAAGGGTAACCCCCTCCTATCACCAACAAAATAGACCTCTCTATCATCAGAAGTTTGTAACATCACCTCCTTTCTTAAGCAATCTACTCTGGCTCTATGCACAGATAGCTAATCCATCCCCAAAATGGCATCAAACTCTTTCAACCCCAAAGGAATCAAATCTGCTGCTAATTTCTGACCCTCCACAGAAATATCACAGCCTCTATACACTTGGTCTGCTATAAAAGGCCTCCCTACGGGCATAGATACTACCAACTGACTCCCCAACTGGCCCACATCTCTAACTAGATGCTTAGCAAACTCATATGAGATAAATGAATGCGTAGATCCAGAATCAATTAAAATATAAGCATCATGATTATCGATGGGTAGCATACCTGTCACCACATCAGGATCAATCTGAGCCTCCTGTCTGGTCATGGCAAACACTCTGGCCTCGGCCCTCGGAGTACTGGATGACCCTCCTGGCTGATTAACATTAGGCCCCACCTGACTGGCTGAAGCCACAATACTACCATCACCCCTCCTACCAGGCTGTCCCCTTGGCATTACTGGCCCCTGAGGAAGCCCACCAGCCTGCTGCCCTCTCCTAGGGCAATCTCTCTTCAGGTGACCTAGATCACCACAATATAACATCTTTTATTGCCCCTCTTACATTCTCCCAAATGAAGTTTCCCACATACATTACATGGAGTATATTTCTCCCTCCACCAGAAGGACGACCCTGCTCCCTTACATCACCAGACACCCTGCTGGTGGTAACCTGAGGCACACCCCATAAGGCTTTCTTTGGACTGGGCTAGATGCTGACACAGATACTGATCTTCTGCCCACATCACCAGGGGCTCTAAACCTAGAATAAAACTGTCCAGTCCTCTGGGATTTCTTAAATGGCTAAGTCCCTCCCGGAGCAGAAGAATAACTAGGAGCACTTCTTTTCATTCTATCCTGCCTCCTACTCATATATTCTTTTTCAATCTCCTCGGCTTTGAGTGCTCCCTGCACCAACTCAGAGTAACTATTATAGGTCTGCATACAGGTCTTGGCTTTAATAGGGAGATTCAATCCATCCTGGAATAGTCGACATCTCTCCCTCTCATCAGCCACCAAGGCCCTAGCAAACTGAGATAACTAAACAAAAGTGGCTTCATAATCTTCCACGGACATCCTCTCCTGGGTCAGACAAAGGAAATCCCTCCTCTTCTGATCCCTATAAATCTCAGAATATATTGCTGATGAAATTCTCTTCTAAAATTTTTCCATGTCAACTCCACTCCCTGGGGCTGCCTGCCCTGAATAGATCTCCACCAACTCTGGGCTCTACCCTCCAGTAAAAAGGTGGCAATACTCAGCCTCTGCTCCTCAGAGCATCCCATCACATCAAATACTCTCTCGATCCTCTGCAGCCATGCCCCGGCCTGTATAGGATCAATAGTTCCCTGGAACTCCAGAGCCCCTAACTTTCTGGCTCTTTCCACATTCCTCACAACCTCCATATTTTTAGATGAAGGCTAGAACTAGCACCCACAGCTGCTACCACAGCCTGAGTAATCATGCCTACCAACTCTGGCATACTAGGCCCCTGAGTCTGTACTCGAGATGGGTCTACTGGCATAGGGGTAATAGACTGTGAAGAAGACTCTGGCATCTGCTCTGAAGACGCCCTTACTCTAGCCTCATTAGATACTGGCTCGGTGGAATCACTAGAAGCCATTCTACCAATTTGACTTCTTCTAACTGACTTTCTGGGTCTACTTTGACCTTTGCTTCTATCCCCGCCTCTGTCTCTTAGATGCCTTTGTAGTAATCGTCCTACAAGACATTATTCATTACATCAGTTTCATCATTCAATAGCTATAATCATAAACATTCAATCATCCTAGACTCATACTCATACTTATTCCCCTAGGACCTAATAACCTAGGGCTCTGATACCAAAACTTGTCAGCTCCCCCTCCTCTCTGGGGCCACCGACAGCACACCTGCACACTTGTCGTAATCGGATAGAGTTTTACTAGTCTTTATGTAGCGTTCCATAAAGAGCTAGAGAACCCCAACTAATTATCATAAGTGGCAGACACACGAAAACACATCCTGTTAAAAACTTTTCATTTTCATCTCAATTATATACACAATTCACTCAATCAACACTAAGCATCAACCTGCTCAGATAATATTTTTCATGACATTCCTCAGGCAGATTACAAGATCACATTCACAATCGACATCAAAATCATAAATGCACACATTATGCTCATAATTTTCTCCAAATATAAGTCTCATATTCATATCCAAAAAGGTCTGAAACATCATTACATCTCATTGTACACATACACATATACAATATACAAATATCAATCCACACTATTTCAATATACAAGGCTAGCATCTATACACCCTTGCATCCAAGCAAGCTTTACCAGCTAAGGGTTTTGTCCTATTTATCTTGTGATCCTGGCAGAAATACTCACTGATCTGAAAGAACATTTAAATCATAGAGGGATGAGACCTAAGTCCCAGTGACTGGATAACCATCCAACTATGGAGAAATAGAGAACTATAACCTCATATTTTCAATCGTATGCTGATACTATTTAGCTTGTACAACTCAAAGTACATTTTTAACATGATATCAGATAAAATAAAATGTAGCTTATTCTTCAAATAACATATCAGTACTGAAATACTCTACAATAACTTTTCACTGAAAGATAACTCATTAAGATAAAAATCCATGCATTACAATATGAAGATATGCATTCTTTATCTACAACCCAGACTCCCACCGGAATCTGCTTGCCCACTGGCATCTCAAGTAAACTCTCCTCTCAGGATAACTATTTGGCCCACTGGCCCTTTTTATATCACAACATATGCTTTTAAATCTCATGATGCTGGGCTATATGTGTAATGCCTCTGAGGTACCACCCTACAGTCGCCCTCCTATAGGTGTACTCTCATCGGATGCGTGACTAGCAACAGGATCCCCGCACAAATAGCACCCCTTACCCGTGCGGTTTACTCGGCAAAGTGCTTTGTTCCTTAACCCTAGAACCTCGGGTTTTCTCTCTGCCCCCATGGGCTATATATAGTAATCAGCTCCACTGAGCTATGATTCATGCCCCCACGGGCTGCTCATAACCAACCCCACTGGCCTGGTTAAGCGTGCACTCACCCCTGATTCTGGGGTTGATCGTACGATCTGTTCGCAAGGAGGTGCCGGCTCGATAGTAGTGTGCAATGCTCATGCTACAGTACAGTCTAAAGGGTGATCAGCCCCATAGCTGCCTGATGCTCAGTATGATACATACATCATTTGTAAAGCTTTATCATGCAAATATGCCATGTATACATTAAAAATTCTCTCATCGAAACTCATGCTTATGTCTTTATGCTCAAACTCATGCTCGAAACTCATGCATATTTCTTTATGCTTAAAACTCATGCTCAAAACTCATTTATCAGAATATCATATACTAGGTTTTCATTTCTCATATTTAAAATATACATAATACTCTGCTAAACATAACATACCACAACTAGGTATTAATCTCATTATACTAGCTCAAATTAACTTCTCATTGCTAGATGAGAAACCCACTCACCTTAGCAGGTTACTCCTCAACTGGTACTGAACTCTGGTATTCCGGCTCCCTGGAATAATACTCTTGACCTACGTCAACATACAAATATGGTAGCTATTAGGATTATCTCCACACGAGGTTTTCCCACTAACCATGCATGCATACATGATCTATCCTCTAATATCTCATTATTTTCTTCCACCCTTTCTCTACTCAAGATTACTTCTACTATTACCTCAAAATATAATAATCTAAGAAAATATAAAGTCATGCAGGATCTAGGGAAGCTATAGCTTACCTGGAGTCAAGCACAAACCCCAAGCTTCCCTTTCCCTTCCTCTTTCTTCCTCTTCTTCTTCCTCTCTTTTCTCCTCTTCTTTCTCTCTTTCTTTCTTTCTTTCTTTTCTCTGGCTGAACCCACGTTTTTCCCTTTTTCTCTAATGACTTGGGGACCAAGTCATGGGAAACTTAAGGGTTAAGGCATGCCAAATTCCCCTTTTGCCCTCAAACACTCTTAACGCATGCTTTTTGAAAAATGCGTGGCTCACTTATAACCATGATATTTTGCCCTTAAATTTTCTTTCCCAAGTTTACCTTAACACAATTAGCAATTGACATCAGAGCCTTTTTCTATTTTGCCCCTGACATAGCATTTTTTTATTCGATTTATAGCCTAGATTATCATTTTTTACTTAAATTGATACTTTTATGTAATATTTCCAAGAAAAGACTTTACCATCTTGAAGAACTTGATTTTAGAAATCCAACGGTTTAAAACGGCATCCAAATCGGACTTGAAACGAAATAAATATGAAATTTTCAAGATTTAACTCAGAAAAACCTGCCGTCAGATTTGGAGCCGGCTCCAACAAATTTGGAGTCGGCTCCAGCAGAAATAGGTGTCGGCTCCAGAAAGTAGGTGTCGACTCCAGAAAAGTAGGTGTCGGCTCCAACACTGCAGCAGAAATGTTAACCTTCTGTTTTCTCTGCAGGTATCGACTCCACCTCTGCAGGTGTCGACTCCAAAGCATGCCAAAAGTTTAAAACCGTGCCAGAGTCGACTCCACTCCATATAGTGTCGACTCGAACCACTAAAAACATCATTTCAGGATAAAACTCAAACTAAACTTGATTTTTCTTGTGATTTAAACCCATTAAAACTTAAGTCTCTCAATTTCTTAAATCAAACTCATTAACATTCAGAAATATACTCATTTACTCCAAAATTTCTTCTCTTTACATTTATCAAAAGGCCAACACACCCACATTTCACTGAAATTTTCTGACTTTCACTTCAAATAAAAAATGCCATAAATTACAAGGTTTTCAGGATGTTACAGTAAATGTCAATTATCTAGTCCCTTTGTCACACGATATTTAGTGATTAAGTATGAGGCATAGATCACATCACTCATAGATTGTTTAATCACAAGTTTTCTTGATTCCAGAGTTTGACTGAATAAACCAAATGTTACTGATAACTTCGATCAATTCATTTGGGCATGGCCATGTACTTATCTCAATCTCACTCTTCAAGAGGGCCCAAAATATCTATCTCAAATTAATGAGAGGGACAAATTCCTTCACGAACACTCATATCCCTGAATGTAGTTTATTTCATATCAGTCTTATGATCATCTGGTTTAAAGATGATGAAGAGCCGTATCAAAACATGAAATTCACTATGTAGGGATCCATAGTGTCATCAGTCAAATGACTAAAATACAACATCATGAAGAGAAGTATTCATAACAGAATCCATGATACTCTCATGGTGGGTCGATCCAATACAATGTACTTTTACATGTATCTATGTGTTGACTTGATATCTCATATCCAGACCAGTAAAATGTGATCATCAATCAACCAACATACTAATCTTACTCATTATCGTTCCATATAATGAATGATTAGGGATAATTTAGAATAGTATTCTTATCACCTTATAGTTTTACTATTTAAGTCACATACTTAAATGATATAAGGAAGAATAAACTATTCAAGGAAACATTTTATCACATTAGAAGAGCATAAATAATAACATGATAAATAAATTGGTTATTAATAAAGATAAAACCATAAATGATAGAAAATATCTTGATGGCCTAGGGTACATCATCAGCATATATATATATATATATGTAAACCTAGTCATGATGTCTTGAAGCATATGGACTAATTTAAAATTTCTTAAGCTCTAACAGCAATCTATAAACCTAATTTCTAATATGAGCCAACCAAAAATGCTCTATACATTATCACATATATGAACTCCCTTAGCTGCTCCAATAGTGCAAATCTTATCACCACATAGGTTGCAAACCCATAAGTTGTCACTAAAATCAAACATAATTTTTAATATCTCAATTGATTGTCCTCTTGATAGCTCACGAACCCTTGCAAGTGTCTTAAGATTGCCAGGGAGTTAGCCGGCCAAAATCATAATACACACACTGCCATTTTTGCTCTCTTTCTACATCATTAACTATTTCACCTAGTGATATGGCTGATCCAGCACCGTCAGGGTTAATGGTAAAGGAGACTGACGGCATTCCACTTCAACCTCCAAGACCCACCTCCGAGGCCAACCTTCGAAGCCCACCTCCGAGGCCCACCTCCGAGGCCAACCTTCGAGGCCCACCTTTAAGGCCAGCTTATAACTGCGAGCCACTTGGCATGCCCACGCAACCCACTGCTCGCCTGCTACAGTGCGTCACCATGCCTCATTAAGGCGTATGGTCCACCACGCGTCCATAACAGTACGTGGCCATACCCCGTTACGGCATGCAACCCGCTACTTGCCTGCGACTACGTATGGCCATATCCCGTTATGACGTACGACTCACTACTCGCCTGTGGCTGCATGCGGCCATACCTCTTAACGACGCATACCTGATGTAGTTGCGGCCGCCTGACACTTGTAAGACCATATCGGCGGGTGGCAAATCAAGCAGGACCCCTCTAACGCACCTCTGACGCACGGTAACGATACGGCCTGTCATTGTCAGCCCCTCCTTTTTGTCCGTTATTGAACGGGGACATCATGAAATCAGTAACCTTCTGAAAGCATGGAGGGAGGGAGATCTTTGAACATGTATAAAAGCTCACATTTACAACGAGGGAAGGATCCTGAACTCTAACTCTCTAGCTTTCTTCTGCTAGCTAACTCTTGTATGTTCCCGAGTGACTGACTTGAGCGTCGAAGGGTCCCCACCGGAACATCCGGTATCCGGGGACTTTTCTTGTAGGAGTCCAGCGAGAAAGACCTTCGTTTTTCCGGCGTTCAAGGAAGGTGACTCGACGTCGACAGATTAGCGCGCCAGGAAGGGGGGAAAGAAGAGAAAAGCTTCGAACCTGTCAGCGACGACCTCTCTTTCCCTGAGTTCTCAAGCGATGGTGATGACCCATACGCGAGAGGTCTCCACCAGTCGTCCTGGGGGGCAGCGTCAAGGGGCTGATCCGCTGGCGATTGACCCCTCAGCTCCCCTAGCTGATGTTCCTGCACCTCCACTGCAACAGCTTCAAGAACACCAGCTTGCCGCTCTCGCCACGCAAGTCCAATCTTTGGCAACGGTGGTCCAAGGCCTGCAACACCAAGCAGTGGTTGTGCAGCAACCGGGGTCCCTCCCGTCAGTGCCAGGAGTCATCCAGCCCAGCCAGCACTCTTTCCGAAGGAGGTCCCCTACCCAAGAAGCTTGCCACCACCGCGCTTCACCCAAGCCTCATCGTCACGAAGCCTCCAAGAGGTCCCGGTCGCCCTCTCGCCGCGCTAGTGCATCTCCCAAGTGGCGACATGGGAAGGAAGCGGAGCGCCATCGTCAGCATCGCCGCCGCTCTACCCCCACCTCGGATTCCTCGAGGGAGGGGTCCTTTGACGGCAGAATAGCCCCCGAGCTGAGCGTCGGCTCGACGAGTACAATTAGTGGTTGGAGGAGCTCAACCGCCGGATCACCAACCTGCCAGAGGTGGACTATGACAGCTGGCCACCGCTGTCCCACCGGATTATGGAGGAACCGATCTTAACCCAGTTCCGCCTTCCTCAGTTGGACCCATATGACGGGACCACAGACCCCCTTGACCATTTGGAAAGTTACAAGGTCCTCATGCAGGTCCAGGGGCAACTGATTTGCTCCTGTGCATCGCCTTCCCCGCCACTCTGAAGAAAGCTGCTCGAGCTTGGTACTCCCGTCTACCACCACGGAGTATCGACTCCTTCCGCTAGCTGGAAAGGGCCTTCCTCGCCCTTTTTGATGCCTGTCGGAAGATTTCAAGGGTGGCAGATAGTCTCTTCTTAGTCCAACAAAAGAGTGACGAGTCCCTGCGGGACTACATCGCTCAGTTTAAGGAGGCCGCCCTAGAAGTCTACAACCTTGAGGATTTGGTGGCCACCTTGGCCTTGAAGCGAGGGCTCCGTCCCTCTCGCTTCGCATACTCCCTTGACAAGAACCGCTCGGCTCCTACACAGAGCTTTTGAGCCTGGCCCAGACGTACATCCGCACTGACGAAGCTGACTCCTCCCGGCGCGAGGCTAGTGGGAGCACCACTAAGAAGCTGGCTCGTCCAGAGCCTATTGAAGTCTGGCCTAGAAGGCCCGAGCCTCCTCGCCGACCAGAAAACCGTCCCCGAGCTCCTACATCGAGAGACGGGCCTTACACTCCTTTGCTCGCCCCGGTATCGCACATCCTGCTTGAGATCGAGGGCGAGCCCTACCTTCAGCGCCCTCCTCCAATGAACCCAAAGATCCCCCGCAACAAGAATCTCTACTACCGCTACCACCGGGATCATGGCCACAACACCGACGACTATCGCCAGCTGAAGAAGGCGATAGAGGACCTAATCAGCATGGCCACCTAGGGAAGTTTGTCCAGAGGAACAACCTGGGAGCTTCTGGCCCATCAGCGCCTCCGCCACTGATGATTGACAATGCTCCGACCGAGAAGACGGTGGCAAAGATTTCCTGAGGGGCAGGCAGCCCACCCAAGAGGCCAAGGGGGAGGGAGAGTTAGACTCTATAATCCCTTTTTCCAAAAGGGACTTAGAGGGGGTAGTTAATAAAAATGATGATAGCGTCGTCGTGTCCATGATGATAGCTAAGCACCCTGTAAAAAGAATTCTGGTTGATAGTGGGAGCTCGGTGAATGTGTTGAACTATGATGCCTTTGTTCGCATGAACCTGTCACCCGACCTGCTTCGGCCTATCGCCACGCCCCTGATGGGGTTCACCGAGATTCCATGAAGGTCGAGGGGGAGATCACTCTTCCTATCATGGCTGGCACGGCTCCATGCCAAAGTATAGTCTTCATGAGCTTCCTAGTGGTCCGGATGCCCCTCGCCTACAACGCTATCCTTGGAAGGCCTGGGCTTAATCTTTTGGACGCTATTATCTCCACCAAGAGACTCCTCGTGAGATTCCCAACCAGCGAAGGGGTCGGGAAGATCGCGGGGAGCAGAACCCACCGCCGCTGTGATGCCACATGACCCCTAGCCATCAGGGGGTGATGCCCACACCGGCACCAGAAGCACTGGACCCTCGGGACTCAGCAAGGAGGGAAAACCGGCCGAGCACCTGTTAGCCTTTCCCCTGGGAGAGGACCGGAGCAGACTATCCAAGTTGGGGCTCTGCTTCCAGAGGAGGCTCACAGCTAGCTCCTTGCTTTCCTGCAAGCCAATGCTGATATCTTCACCTGGTCGGCATCCGACATGCCAGGCATTTCGGAGGAGGTGATTATACATCAGCTCAACATTAAGCCGGAGTACTGACCAGTTCGGCAGAAGAAAAGGAGCTTTGCTTCAGACAGACAGAAGGTCATAGACGAAGAGGTGCACAAGCTGACGGCGACTGGGCACATTCGCGAGGTGCACTACCTCGACTGGCTGGCGAATGTCGTGATGGTCCGCAAGGCTAGTGGGTGCTGGAGGATGTGTGTAGACTTCGCCGACCTCAATAAAGCATGCCCCAATGACAGCTTCCTGTTGCCTAGGATCGACCAGCTGGTAGATGCAACGTTCGGCCATGAGACCCTCAGTTTCATAGACACATTCTCGGGGTACAACCAGATCAGGATGAACCCGGCTGATGAAGAGGCAACCTCCTTTGTCACCAAGAAGGGGATATATTGCTACAAGGTGATGCCGTTTGGGTTGAAGAATGCAGGAGCCACCTACCAGAGGTTGATGAACAAGGTTTTCGAGGACCAAATCGGGCGCAACATGGAGGTGTACGTGGATGACATGCTGACCAAGAGCACCCACGCCACGGACCATGTTGCTGACCTTACGGAAACCTTCGCCAACCTGCACCGGTACCGAATGAGGCTGAACCCTAGCAAGTGCACCATCGGAGTTGCGGTAGGCAAGTTTCTGGGCTTCATGGTGACGCAGCGAGGAATTAAAGCCAACCCAGACAAGATTCGAGCCATCTTGGATATGAGCCCCCAGCTAACAAGAGGGAGGTGCAGCGTCTGACCGGGAGGGTGGCAGCCCTAAGCCGCTTCATGTCAAGGTCGGCAGAGCAGTGTTTGCCCTTCTTTAAGGCGCTGCGCAAGGTCAACAGCTTCGAGTGGACGAAGGAGTGTTAAGAAGCTTTCGAGGAGCTGAAGAAATTTCTATCTACTCCTCCACTGTTGTCCAAGCCAAGGAGCGGGGAGGAACTCTTTTGTATCTTGCAGCCTCCCCCGAAGCCATCAGCTCCGTGCTCGTCCACATGGACGCCGATGGAGCGCAGAAGCCAGTCTACTACACTAGTAAGGTACTCCACAATGCTGAGACCAGATACTCCAAGATCAAGAAGATCATCTTTGCCCTAGTGGTCTCCGCCTAGCGCTTTCGACCCTACTTTCAAGCTCACCCAATCGTGGTGCTCACGGACCAACCACTTCGAACTATCTTGTCCCATCCTAACACTTTCGGTCGGCTGGCCAAATGGGCCATCAAGTTGGGAGAGTTTGATTTATCCATTCGGCCAAGGCCTGCAATGAAGTCCTAAGTGTTAGCCGACTTCTTGGTCGAGTGCACTTGGGCCGAGGAGCATCTGGAGGAGCTGCACCTAGAGGCATGCATGGAGTCCCCTACGGCCGAGGGGGTGGAGAAAGAAGACTGGATCCTTCATGTGGATGGAGTGGTGAACTCTCAGGGGAGCGGGGCAGGGCTTATCCTCGCGAGCCCCGAGGGAGAGGTGGTGGAGTACGCTCTTTGATTCCTATTCCCGGCCACCAACAACCAGGCAGAGTATGAAGCCTTGCTGGCAGGGATGAAGCTAGCCAAGGAGCTTGGTGCGGAGCGTCTAAGGGCCTTCACGGACTCCTAGCTCGTCTCCGGGTAGGTCCCTCGGGAGTACGAGGCTAAAGACCCAACTATGTCCCGCTACCTGAACAAGGTGCGATCCCAAGCCTCCCGGTTTGCATATTTTTGCGTTGGCTATATTCCCCAGGCGGAGAATGCCAGGGTTGATGCGCTGTCCCACTTGGCCACTTCGGCCGACGGAACCTTGGGAAGGACGTACGTGGAGCATCTGCAAGTCCCGAGCATCGAAGCAGCGGCAGAAGAAGTACTGTCGGTCGAGCAGGAGCCCTCCTGGATGGATGCCTACATCCGATACTTGACCGATGGCGCCCTCCCTAAAGACTCGTCCAAGGCCAGACTGCTTAGGCAATGGGCTCCAAAGTTCCTGATGATGGATGGGAAGCTCTACCGAAGATCATTCTCATACCCGGTCCTCAAGTGCATCGGGCCTATTGAAGCTGACTATATCTTGCGAAAAATTTATGAAGGCATATGCGGGAGTCATCTAGGGGGCAGAACCCTGGCATACAAGACCTTGCGGCAGGGGTATTATTGGCTGACCATGAGGGAGGATGCGGCTGAGCTTATCAAGAAGTGTGATAGCTGCCAGCATCATACCAACATCCAGTGGCAGCCGACGTCTCAGCTGACCCCGCTGGCAACACCTTGGCCCTTCGCCCAATGGGGGATGGACATCTTGGGCCCATTCCCTCATGCCTTCGGCCAACGCAAGTTCATGCTGGTGGCTGTCGATGACTTCACCAAATAGATCGAGGCTGAGGCGCTTGCCAAGATCACCGAGGGCAAGGTGAGGGCTTTCTTCTGGAAGTCTATAATATGTCGGTTCAGGCTGCCGCATACTCTGGTCACCAATAATGGCCGGCAATTCGACAACGCACCCTTTCGAGGATTCTGCATCGAGCTCGGCATCCATCAGCGGTTCACCTCTGTAGGGCATCCTTAGACCAACGGAGTGGCCGAGGTGACCAACCGCATCATTCTCCAAGGACTGAGAGCCTGGTTAGATGACTGCAAAGGACGATGGGTGGAGAAGCTCCACAATGTGCTATGGGCCTACCACACAATGCCTCGGGCCTCCACCGGAGAAACTCCCTTCAGCCTCGTCTTCGGATCCGAAGCAGTCATTCCTGTAGAGATCGGTGCCCCAAGCCCCAGAGTAGAAGCCTACAGCGAGAAAGACAACCCAAACCAATTGCGGGCCAACCTCAACCTGGTGGAAGAGGTGCGGAATTGAGCGCGACTCCGAATGGCAGCCTACCGACAGCGAGCGGCTAGGTATTACAACACTCGTGTCCGCCCGAGAGCCTTCTTACCGGGGGACCTCGTCCTTCATCGGGCTGAAATCTCAAAACCGATGGAAGGGGGCAAGCTAGCACCGAACTGGGAAGGACCCTACCGGATCATCGAGGCACTCCGCCATGGAGCGTACAAAATAGAAGAGCTGGACGGAAAGCCGCTCATGTGGACATGGAACGCCGATAACCTCCGTCGGTATTATCAGTAGCGTACTCTTTCTTTACATGAAATTTTACGATTGTATTCTCTTGGGGATCTCGCCCCGTATTTGAAACTAATAAACAGAAGTTTAAGCATCTCAGCTTCTCAACAAAAAGCCCAATGTACCATTGGCATCGAAGAACCGATATACCATTGGATTCAAAAAAGCCCGAGGCCAGACTCGGCATGGAAAGCCCAGTGTACCACTGGCAGACCGATGTACCATCGGCTCTCAACAAAAATCCCAATGTACCATTGGCATCGAAGACCTGATGTACTATAGGATTCAAAAAAGTCTGAGGCCAGACTCGGCATGGAAAGCCCAGTGTACCACTGGCAGACCGATATACCATCGGCTCTCAACAAAAGCCCAATGTACCATTGGCATCGAAGACCCGATGTACCATCGGATTCAAAAATCCCGAGGCCATACTCGGCATGAAAAGCCCAGTGTACCACTTGTAGACCGATGTACCATTGGCTCTCAACAAAAAAGCCCAATGTACCATTGGCAATGAAGACCCGATGTACCATCGGATTCAAAAAGCCCGAGGCCAGACTCGGCATGGAAAGCCCAGTGTACCACTAGCAGACCAATGACCATCGACTCTCAATAAAAAAGCTCAATGTACCATTGGCAATGAAGACCCAATGTACCATCGGATTCAAAAAGCCCGAGGCCAGACTTAGCATGAAAAGCCCAGTGTACCACTGGCAGATCGATGTACCATCGGCTCTCAATAAAAAAGCCCAATGTACCATTGGCAATGAAGACCCGATATACCATCGGATTCAAAAAAGCCCGAGGCCAGACTCTGCATGGAAAGCCCAGTGTACCACTGGCAGACCGATGTACCATCGGCTCTCAACAAAAAGCCCAATGTACCATTGGCATCGAAGACCCGATGTACCATCAGATTCAAAAAAGCTCGAGGCCAGACTCGGCATGGAAAGCCCAATGTACCACTGGCAGACCGATGTACCATCAGCTCTCAACAAAAAGCCCAATGCACCATTGGCATCGAAGACCCGATGTACCATCGGATTCAAAAAAGCTCGAGACCAGACTTGGCATGGAAAGCCCAGTGTACCACTGGTAGACCGATGTACCATCGGCTCTTAACAAAAAGCCCAATGTACCATTGGCAATGAAGATCGATGTGCTATCGGCTCTCAACAAAAAGCCCAAGTCATCCTTGGCGGTCCAAGACCGATGTTCCATCGGTGCTCAGAAGCCCAAGTCATCCTTGGCAGTCCGAGGATGGTGTTCCGTCAGCCCCTAGAAGCCCGGGTTTTCATCAGCACTCAACTCCGAGGCTGATGTTCCATCATCCCCCAGAGGTCCAAATCCTTGGGGCAGACGCGGCCCTAGTTTCGACCTTGGTGTTCCCGAAGGTTTGGTCCTACACGGCTAAGTCATTCACAAGTGGGGAGAAGCTACCCCTCGGTGCCGACGAAACCCCTAGGGGTCCCACGTCAGCGACCCAAAGGTCCAAAAAATAACAGTGCAGTTGGTCAAAAATAATTTCATTAATGAAAAAATTACACTTCATTGATATCAGTGTTTACAAAATGCCGATTGATAAACGCATAAATAATTATTACTAAACCTATTAATTAATAATTTAACGTATCTATTATTAGTTAATATTTTAATATTTTATATAATATTTTAGATAAAACCTTATCAATTTAAAGATCTCGATTTTAGGGATTTAACGACGCAAACGGCACTCAAATCGGACTTAAAACAAGCTCAGAATTGATTTTATAAGGATTTAACACGGATTTCAAAGCAAAAATGGTAAACACGTTGCCGACTTCATCGTCTTCTCAGCCGTTTTTCTTTATTTTCATCCGATTCTTCTCTTAATTAATTCTAACAGTTTCCTCCACCAATTAAGGAATAGATTAGATTGAAAGTTATCAAATCGAGAGAATTAAATTCTTTTAGAAGGAATTTGAATTTTATTGAGGATTTATCCATATTTTCTTTGATGGTGTCCTCTGTTTTGGCAACGCCGTGTCTTCACCGCGTGTGGGCTTCTACAAATAGCCGTAGAGGGAGAAGGCAGCCATCCATCTAATGATCTGCATCCATTCCAAGCCGTGAGGGAGAAATCTGTGAGTCTGTGGGCGTTGGAGTAGCCGTTCGGAGACTCTGTTCCGTCCGGTTCTGTTTCTTCTTCCAGCCGTGAAGTTCTGTTTCTTCTTCCAGTCGTGGCTTCCAGCCATGAAGAAGAGGAGAGAAGCTCTGTTTCCTCAAATCGTGGAGTCCTCTGTTCGTGGCTTGGAGCAAGCTGCCGTCCGTGAATCCAGAGAGGAGTCCGTGGATTTTGTGGATGCTCTATTCGTGGCTCGGTTCATGTCTTCAACTCGGTTCAGCCTGTCTTCAATCTGTTTCATCTGGTCTTTGATTTGATTTATGAAGAATTTGTTGCTCTCTTATTGCTATCAGAAATTTAAACTCTTTTATTTTAGATTTTAATATGCACTCTTGGATGTTATTGAAATAAAGTTTTATGCATATTTAATTGTTATTAAATTCTATTTATGTGAAAATAATTTAGACTGATTTATTCTTAAAAGGGACGGGCCGTGATCTACGAGCCGTGCTCTAATAAGATAAACCATATCTTATTATTTTACACTATTAATTATCTACTTAGTTATCTATTTAGTTAAATTTATAAAATTATTTCAAGATAATCGCTAAAGTCCCTGTGGAATCGATCACTTACTCTCGCTATCCTAATAGTGAAATTAAGGTGTTTAAATCGTTGCGCTACAACACGTATTAGATTTTTGGCGCCGTTGCCGGAGACTTAAGTGTGTTATTTTGAAAAAAAAAATTAAAAAAAATTAAAAATAAAAAAAATAAAAAAAAATAAAAAAATTAGATTAATTTTCTCTAAATTTTTGAGTAGTTATTGTCGCTTATTTTATTTCCTTAATTGTTAGAATTGCATATTTTCTTTTTAACATAAAAAAATTATTACTTTTCTTTTTGCCACAAATCCAATTTTAACCTAATCAAATTTTCCTTTTAATTAACTTACTTTAAAAAAACCCTAAAAGAAAACCCTAAGACATCTTCCATAAAATATAATTAATTTAAGGAAATAAAAAAATTATAAAAAAAAAATAAAATATAAACAAAATAATTATTTTATTTTCTATGCTATAGATTGACTTAGGTGAATTTATTTTCTGCAAAACTCAAAATTTTTTCATTGACATCTCATAATTTATTAGGAAATTAGAAACTTAATTACAAAAATTAAAGAAAAAAATAATAAATAAAAAATAAAAAATAAAAAAAACTGTTTGCTTTAGAGTCATTGGTAGGGTGTATGCTTGGTCGTCGGTCGTTGCAACCTAACCTTATACCCTTAGATCCTGAGATAGAAAGAACTTTTAGAGCAAACAGACTTAGAATTATGGATCCTAATAACGAAAATAATCAACCACGACAGTTGAAAGAGTATTTCACTCCTTCAAGGTATACCAACTCTCCCTGCATTCAAGTGCCTCCAGTAGAGGCTGCCCAATATGAAATTAAGTCAAGTGTAATTCAAATGTTACCATCTTTCTATGGACTTACAAATGAGGATCCCTACAAACACTTAGATGAATTCTTGGAAATTTGCTCAACTGTCAAGATTCAAAATTTCTCTGATGATGCACTTAGGCTTAAGTTATTCCCTTTTTCCCTAAAAGATAAAGCCAAGTATTGGTTAAATTCATTAGACACTGTTATAATTTCAACTTGGGATCATCTTCAGAAAGAATTTCTTAAGAAATATTTTCCTATAGGAAAAACAAATCAAATTAGAAAAGCCATAACAAGTTTTTCCCAGACAGATGGAGAAATGTTCCATGAGACATGGGAGAGATTTAAAGAACTGATTAGAAAATGTCCACATCATGCTATACACAAAT
This sequence comes from Calamus simplicifolius, assembly GCA_900491605.1. Lineage (NCBI taxonomy): Eukaryota > Viridiplantae > Streptophyta > Magnoliopsida > Arecales > Arecaceae > Calamus > Calamus simplicifolius. The sequence continues at coordinate 3,269,094 of UESW01003929.1, read as the reverse complement.
GGCAACTGGTTCAGTCTTTTTATGATGGATTATCAGAAAAGCATAGGCAAATGGTTGATGCTTCATGTGGTGGGACATTTATGTTAAAAAATGAATATGAAGCTTGGCAACTCTTTGATACATTGAGTGAGAATTCAATACATCATATGTCAGTTGCTCGTCGAGCCCCTCCCGTAGAACCTAAAAGAGGTGGAATATATGAAATAGGTCATTCTACAGATATCTATACTAAGGTAGATGAATTATCCCATAAACTTGACCGGATTCTACAAGTTGGAAACATCTCTTCCCCATCTACTCAATTACATGAGGTCCGCATAATTTGTTCGAGTCCAACCCATTCTGTAGGTGAATGTCCAGCTGCATACCAATTTCCTGAACTTGTTCAAGAGCAAGCCCACCAAGCCCAAACCCGATTAGCTCCTAGAACAGGAAATGATCCATTTTCAAATACTTACAATCCTGGCTGGCGAAATCACCCAAATTTTTCTTGGAAACCTCAACCTGTAGCCAATTCATCGATCAGACTAATTATCAAGAAACTAATTTTAGAAGCATGTCATATTCACAATACCCAAACATCTCACAACCTCCACCGAATAATCAACCTACTTTTGAAGACAAAGTGTTACAAGCATTGAAAGGGCTAGAAATGAATACCCAAATCCTTCACTTCCACACACAATCTATTGCAAAACTAGAAACTCAGATAGGTCAATTAGCCACAGCATTCAGTAGAAGGGAAGAGGGTAAGTTACCTAGTCAGCCTATTGATAACCCGAAAGGACAATTCATGGCTGAAGGTTCCAATAGTCCTGACAAATTTCCAGAACATGCTAAATCAGTCATGACTCTCAAAAGTGGAAAAATATTAAACCCACCTGAACCAACCCAGAAATTAGAAGTGGCTAAACTAGAAGAGAGAAGAAATAAAAAAGAAAAGGAATTCAATGATCAAGCAATCATACCTAAAGCCCCATTCCTAGTGCTTTAGAATCTCCTTTGCCTTCAGATAAGAAGAATATAAAAATGAATGAGATGCTTGAGTTATTTAAGCAAGTACAAATAAACTTACCTCTTCTCGATGCTATCAAGCAAGTTCCGGCTTATGCCAAATTTTTGAAGGATCTATGCACACAAAAACGGAAAGCCAAGACACAAATACCAAAAAAGATACATTTGACTGAGCAAGTTAGCTCAGTTGTTCAGCAAATAACCCACCCAAACTAAAAGATCCAGGTACCCCGATTATATCATGTGTTATAGGAAACTTCACAATCAAGAAAGCTTTATTAGATTTGGGTGCGAGTGTAAACCTTCTCCCAGTTCAGTGTATGAGTTATTTGGATTTGGAGAATTAAAACCCACGATAGTAACACTACAATTGGCAGAAGATCAGTCAAAGAACCTCGTGGAATATTGGAAGATGTATTAGTAAAGGTGAATGAATTCTATTTTCCTGTTGACTTCCTTGTATTAGATATGGAATCTAGCGGTAATCCTAACCAAATTCCCATCATCCTTGGAAGACCTTTTCTAGCTACCGCTAATGCATGCATAAATTGTAGAACAGGTGTGATGGATGTATCTTTTAGAAACAAGAAGATGATATTAAATATTTTTAATGCTTCCTAAGGACCACCTGTGTATGATTTAAATGAAGTAAACATGATAGAGGAAGTAGTAGATAAGAAATTCCAAAGCTTGATTGATTCGGATCCTTTGCAAACATGTCTTACACATTTTGGAATAGATGACTTTGATATTGATGAGTATACCAAAGAATAAACATGTTATTAGAACCACCTAAGTTTGACACCATCCCGCCTTGGACTATAAAATATGAACCACTTCCAACTAAACCAAGTCCTTTAATACCATCCTTGGAAGAACCACCCCAACTAGAGTTGAAACATCTACCATGACTTAAAATATTCATTCTTGGGACCCAATGACACCCTTCTAGTAATCATTGCATCTATCCTAACCTCTGAGCAAGAAGATAAATTGGTAGATGTACTTAAAGAACATAAAGAAGCAATTGGGTGGACAATAGCTGATCTTAAGGGAATTGACCCTTCCGTTTGCATGCACCACATTCATAGTGAAATTGAAGCCAAACCACATAGAGACATGCAACGAAGGCTAAATCCAAACATGAGGGATGTTGTTAAGAAAGAAGTATTAAAATGGCTTGATGCTGGTATTATTTATCCAATTTTAGATAGCCAATAGGTCAGTCCAATCCAAGTAGTACCTAAAAATCAGGTATTACCGTGATTAAAAATGAAAAGGGTGAATCAATTCCTACTCGCACATCAACTAGTTGGAGAGTGTGTATAGATTATCGAAAGTTGAATGCCATGACTAGGAAAGACCACTTTCCTTTGCCTTTTATCGATCAAATTCTAGAACGGCTAGCGGGACAAAGTTTCTTTTATTTCTTAGATGGATATTTAGGATACAATCAAGTCCCAGTATTTCCTGCAGATCAAGAAAAGACCACCTTCACTTGTCCCTTTGGAACATTTGCCTTTAGACGCATGTCGTTTGGTCTTTGTAATGCACCAGCCACGTTTCAACGATGTATGTTGGCCATATTTTCTGATATGATTGGTCAATTTTTGAAGTATTTATGGATGATTTTTCAGTCTTTGGTGCATCATTTGATAGCTACCTCGAGAACTTAACTAAGGTACTGAAACGATGTATGGAAATGAATTTAGTCCTAAGTTGGGAGAAGAGCCATTTTATGGTTCGTGAGGGAATTGTGCTCGGACACATTGTTTCAGATAGAGGTATTGAGGTTGATAAAGCCAAGGTTGAATTCATCTCAAATCTATCACCCCAACCTCAGTTAAACAAGTACGATCTTTCCTTGGTCATACTGGTTTTTATAGACGCTTCATCAAAGATTTCAGTAAAATTTCTTGACCATTGTGTAATTTGTTGACTAAAGATAGTTCTTTCAATTTTGATGAAGATTGTTTAAAAGCCTATAACATCCTTCGAACTGCTTTGACCACTGTACCAATTATCAACCCCCAGATTGGACCATACCCTTCGAAATTATGTGTGATGCTTCTGATTATGCTGTAGGGGCAGTTCTAGGACAAAAACTTAATCGAGAACCCCATGTAATTTATTATGCTAGCAAAACTCTTTCAGATGCACAAATGAACTATACTACCACTGAAAAAGAATTACTAGCAGTTGTGTTTGCCCTAGAAAAGTTTAGATCATATCTGTTAGGGTCTAAAGTTTTAGTTTATTCAGATCATGCAGCGTTGAGGCATCTTATATCAAAAAAGGATACAAAACCCAGACTGATTAGATGGATCCTTCTACTACAAGAATTTGATCTAGAAATCTTAGATAAGAAGGGTTCTGAAAATATGGTAGCAGATCATATCTCTAGGATCTCAGTGGAATACAATAAAGAAATAATTAGAGATAGGTTCCCTAATGAGCAATTGTTTTCAATTTTTCATAGCAGTCTTCCCTGGTTTGCCCACATTGTGAATTATTTGGCAACAGGAAAAGTACCTTCCCACTGGACAAAACAAGAAAAAGATAGATTTTTCTTACAAATCAAATATTACTTTTGGGAAGACCCTGAATTATTTAAGTACTTTAGATCAGGTGATTAGGTGATGTGTTCCCGAGAGTGAATTCAAAAGTATACTTAAGTTCTGTCATTCTCTTGCCTGTGGAGGACATTTTAGTGGAAAGAAAACAGCAGCAAAGGTACTGCAAAGTGGGTTTTATTGGCCAACTCTTTTTAAAGATGCACATGAATTTAGCCGTAATTGTCTCCATATCAACAAACAGGAAATATATCTCGAAAAGACATGATACCCCTAAACCTATCTTGGTTGTAGAAATTTTTGATGTATGGGGTATTGATTTTATGGGCCCATTTCCTTCTCTTTTGGATTTGAATACATTCTAGTGGCAGTTGATTATGTGTCAAAATGGATTGAAGCCATGGAACTCGAACCAATGACCATAAAGTTGTAATCAAGTTTATTCACATAATATCCTTAGTCGTTTTGGATGCCCAAGGGCTATAATTAGTGATGGGGGTACACATTTCACGAATAGATACTTTGAAGCATTAATGAACAATATGGAATTACTCATAAGGTAGCTATACCTTATCATCCCCAAACTAGTGGCCAAGTTGAAATATCAAATAGAAAATTAAAAATATCCTTGAGAAAACGGTGAGACCTGATAGGAAAGATTGGTCAGAACGTTTGGATGATGCATTATGGGCTTATCGTACTGCATTTAAAACTCCCATAGGAATGTCTTTTATAGGCTCGTATTTGGAAAAGCTATCATTTACCTGTAGAATTAGAACACCATGCATTTTGGGCTATCAAGCAATTTAATTATGATATGAAAAATGCAGGTTCAATAGAAAACTCCAATTGAATGAGTTAGAAGAGCTACGAAATGAGGCATATGAGAGCTCAAAAATTTATAAAGAACGAACCAAAGCATATCATGACAAATTTATTAGTAGAAAATTTTTGAACCAAATCAAAAAGTATGGCTTTACAATTCAAGATTACACCTTTTCCTGAAAAACTTCGTTCATGATGGAATGGACCTTTTATAGTAACTCAAGTATTTCCCATGGAGCTGTAGAGCTTAAAGACCCCAAGCAAGGAAATACATTCAAAGTAAATGGCCAACGTTTGAAACCATATATAGAAGAAATTAATGATGGAGAAATTGTTGAATCAATTGATCTTGTGAACCCAACATTATCATAATAAGTAGCACAGTCTGGCTGAAGACTTTAAACTTAGCGCTCTTGAGAGGCAACCCAGTTTATTAGTTATTTTTAACTTTCTGTTCTTTTAGTGTGTTCTTTTAGTATGACCAGAGAAGAGCAACAGAAGCAGATTGAAAGAAGATGGCAACAATGAAACTTCCAACCTTCAAATACTCTACCAGGTAGTATCTTTCCTTGCAATTAATTAATTTTTCTTCCATTAGGGACAATGGAAATTAAGTTGGGGGGAGGAAAAAGAATAAATAAATCCTCGAGTAAAACTATAATCAGATGTGTCTCGATTTGAAGTTAATCAAGCAGTCTATTAATGAATTAATGGTTATTATTATTTTTTTGAAATACTGAGGAATAAATTATTAAGAAAACCTAATAAAAGGTAGGGTTTAGCCCAGAATAATTTTTAGAATAATTTTAGACCCTTCTGACCACTGATCTTAATAGTACAATCTACTTAATAAGGGTATGGGTGAAAATGTTATTCAAAAAAAAAAAAAAAAAAAAAAGAAAAAAGAAAAAAAATCTCTCTTAAAGTTAATAGATTAGGTTCTTAGCATTTTTACTGAGTAACCGGGCCCCGTCACCTAAGAAGTGATGTTGTTCGCGTAAAAAGGTGGGAATGTAAAAGAACCTAAATAGAGTCAGTCCTACCTAAAGCCTTTTTAACTCGAGTAAGTAAGTCTGAGGGGTGTTTTATACCTAATGCCCTAAAACCAATTGGTTTGGGAGCCATTGGCCTAAAGCTCGTACAAGGGTTAATTAGAAAGCAAGGGGTTAGGACATTGCACTGACTTTACATATAAATAAATAAATAAAAAATAACCAAATTACAAAAGACATTACACCCAACCCAAATTAAGTTAGAAGACTTAATTAGAGAAGTAAAAGTTGGTGAAGAAAGACTTCTATAAATTCTTATGGACTACACTTTATCACTAAAAAAAACTTAATAATCCAATGAAGTACCTCCCTTATGATCTTTAAAAAAAAATTTAAAAAAAGAACTATAAGATAACTATCAATTCTTGGACTAACTTGGTATATATTTCTAAATTTCTTATTTGCTCGAGAACGAGTAAGATTCAAGTTGGGGGGAGTGATAAACGCATAAATAATTATTACTAAACCTATTAATTAATAATTTAATGTATATTATTAGTTAATATTTTAATATTTTATATAATATTTTAGATAAAACCTTATCAATTTAAAGAGCTCGATTTTAGGGATTTAACGACGCAAACGGCACTCGAATCGGACTTAAAACGAGCTCAGAATTGATTTTATAAGATTTAGCACGGATTTCAAAGTAAAAACGGCAAACACATTGCCGACTTCATCGTTTCTCACCGTTTTTTCTTTTTTTCATCCGATTCTTCTCTTAATTAAGCCACAGTTTCCTCCACCAATTAAGGAATAGATTAGATTGGAAGTTATCAAATTGAGAGAATTAAATTCCTTTAAAAGGAATTTCAATTTTATTGAGGATTTATCCAGATTTTCTTCGCGTCCTCTGTTTTGCACCGCCGTGTCCTCTGTTTTGGCAACACCACATCTTCACCGCGTGTGGGCTTCTACAAATAGCCGCAGAGGGAGAAGGCAGCCATCCATCTAATGATCTGCATCCGTTCCAAGCCGTGAGGGAGAAATCTGTGAGTCCGTGGGCGTTGGAGTAGCCGTTCGAGACTCTGTTCGTCCGGTTCTGTTTCTTCTTCCAGCCGTGAAGTTCTGTTTCTTCTTCCAGCCATGGCTTCCAGCCGGAAGAAGAGGAGAGAAGCTCTATTTTCCTCAAATCGTGGAGTCCTCTGTTCGTGGCTTAGAGCAAGCGGCCATCCGTGAATCCAGAGAGGAGTCAGTGGATTTCGTGGATGCTCTGTTCGTGGCGGTTCATGTCTTCAACTCGGTTCAGCCTGTCTTCAGTCTGTTTCATATGGTCTTTGATTTGATTTATAAAGAATTTATTGCTCTCTTATTGCTATCAGAAATTAAACTCTTTTATTTTAGATTTTAATATGCACTCTTGGATGTTATTGAAATAAAGTTTTATGCATATTTAATTGTTATTAAATTCTATTTAAGTGAAAATAATTTAGACTGATTTATTCTTAAAAGGGATGGGCCGTGACCGGTACGAGCCGTGCTCTAATAAGATAAACCATATCTTATTATTTTGCACTATTAATTATCTACTTAGTTATCTATTTAGTTAAATTTATAAAATTATTTCAAGATAATCGCTAAAGTCCCTATGGAATCGATCCCTTACTCTCGCTATCCTAATAGTAAAATTAAGGTGTTTAAATCGTTGCGCTACGACACGCATCACCGATCAAATCGGACTTAGTATAAAAACGAAAATGAAGAACTACAAAATCAAGGTCCGACCGCGGGCTCGCCATCCGAGGCTTCATCGGGCTCCTGGTCCGGCTCGATATCCATGACCTGGGGAGGTTCAAAACTCGGGCAACTTTCTTCTTGGCATCGACAAACCCCTGGACATAAAAATCTGCATTAGCTTCAACCAGCTCGTGGGTGAAGTGCTCCGATGCCTTGAACTCCTCCACGGCCGCGGCAACCCTGGCCTTGGCAGCAGCCTCCACCTCAACAACTCGGGCCTCCTTCTTCGCCACCAGAGAGGCTGCTGCCTCTCGGCCTTCATGGCCTTCACCTCTTCCTCGGCCCACTTCGCCCGATCCTCGACCTCCTGAATGGCCGAGTTCAGGTCGGCTATCTGGAGGTTTCGGGCTTCAATTGCGCCCTCGGCCTCTGTGAGCTGGTTGAGCGCCGCCCGCCATTGGTCAGCCTCGGCCTCAGCTCTGCTCTCAGCCTCCTTTATTTTATCGGCGCACTCGGCCCTTACCAGTTCCAAGGCCTTCTCCGCAGCCTCGGCCCGAGCCTAGGCATCCTTGGTATCCTACTGGACTTGGCGGCAAAAATCTGATGCGTGTCGTAGCGCAACGATTTAAACACCTTAATTTCACTATTAGAATAGCGAGAGTAAGGGATCGATTCCACAGGGACTTTAGCGATTATCTTGAAATAAACTTATAAATTTAATTAATTAAATAATTAGTAGTGCAAAATAATTAAGATATGGTCTATCTTATAAGAGCACGGTCCGTACCCGTAGATCACGGTCCGTCCCTTTAAAGAATAGATCAGTCTAAATTATTTTCACTTAATATAATTAATAACAATTAATCATGAATAAAAATTTTATTTCATATAAAGTAAAGATTATGAATTAAAAGCAACAGATTATAATAAATTCCTAAACCAACCGGGCCCTCTTCTGCATGCGCCTCGAGCAGAGCATCTAAGAACTCCACACCTATGGATGAATAGATGAACTGGGCCTCCCACGGAACGGCTGAAAGGGTCTGGAAAAAAGCTTCAAACGGCTGCTGAAACAGGGGTCTGGACAGAGCTTCAAACGGCTGGAACAGACCACCTAGGACTCCAATCCACGGATGAACACCGCCCCAAAACTCTCCCTTACTCACGAACCTTCCATGCAGATCGACTCCCCCTGCTGCTATCTATAGAAATCCAGACGCGGGTTTGACGCGGCGAGGAACTGTTTCAAAACAGAAAACGCAGAAAACGCAACGGAAGCAGAGGAAAATAACAAGATAAATCTAGATAAATAACCAATAAAATTCAAATTCTTTCTAAAGGAATTTAATTCTCTCAATTTGATAACTTCCAATCTAATCTATTCCTTAATTGGTGGAGGAAATTGAATGGAGAAGAATCGGTGGAAACAGAGGAACTGGCTGAGATAACNAAGCTCACAACTCGAACTTGTTGTTTTCCCGGGTGCACAACGAACCCAGCTGGTTTTCAAGGCTCACCAGCACAAAACCTAAAACCACAAGCTAATGCTTGCACAAGGCTAACAGCCTCAACTGAATCATCACCAGATTGACCCAGCAAACATATTTGATTTTACAAAAGAAAACTGCTCCTTCAATGAGCAAATATACAATAATGAAACAATAAATAGAGATTAGGAACCAAAGCCTGATTCGCAGATCTTGGTGGCTTCTTCCTTCTCTTCCTTTGAATGGATCTTCCTTTGAAGATGCTCTTGAGACTCAGAAGATCAGAAAAACTAGGGCTTCTTCCTTCTCTTGAGATTTCTTCTAAATAGAACAGCAAAGGCTTGGAATCTCTCTCTCTTCTTTTGGGGAATGAGTATGATCTTTCCTTACAGGTTTTCCCTCTTTTCTTTTCTGATGGATCTCAAGATTTTCTCTATTCTTTTTTTTCTCTCTTTTTTTTTTTGGGATGCAATCACCCTCTTCTTATAGATCCGATTAATCCACAAATAGTTGAAACTATCCGTTAGAAGCAAGTGAAAAAGGATTAGATCCATAAATAACAATAGCCGTTGGGATTAAAATAGATAAAGATAAAGTTTAGAGTCGTTCTGACAGTTCTGGAGCCGTGTCTGACATTCTGGAGTCGGCTCTAACTTTTCTGGAGTCGGCTCTAACTCGAAATAATTTAATCCGCTCGATCTGGAGTCGTCTCTGACTTTTCTGGGGTCGACACAAAATTCTTCTGGAGTCGACTCTAACAGTCTGGGAGTCGACTCTAAGTCGTGGCCTGAAAATCCATCGTTCTGTTTTTCTGATAGAGTCGGCTCTCACAGTCCCGGAGTCGACTCTAAGTCTGTGCCATTTTCCGGAGTCGGCTCTGCGATTCCATGTGTCGACTCTAATGTCTGCATCTTACCTTGACATTAGATTCAAACCAGAACTTGATTTTCCTTCTTGATTTTGATCATTAATAGACTTATAATCTGAAAAACTTAATCAAAATCATTAGTAACATCAAATGTTATACTCAAATAGTTTTGTTAATCATCAAAATCCTCAATTGGGTCAACAATCTCCCCCTTTTTGATGATGACAAAAACTTTGAGTATATGCATTAAAAAATTCATTTGAATTGAGAATTATAGACATTGTTAAAGCTTAGAGACTTCCTAATAGAGAATTTGATGCCAATATTCAAAATGAATAAAAATAAACAAAACTTGACATCAATCAAAATGATTTAACTTTTATATGGAGAAATTTATTAAGCTCCCCCTGCATTGAATAGCTCCCCCTATGTAGATAAACTGAATTTTTTTAAAAAAATTCTCTCATTCTTTCTATTCTTAGAATTGTTCTTCATTTTCTTTCTCTTCATTCTCTTTTTCTTTATATGCATATACACTATCTCTCCCCCTTTTTTGTTATCAACAATAAGGTGAGTTTTAAAAGGCAATAAAGAATGTTATCAAAGCGAGGATGTTGGTTCGAATATCATAAAGATAGGAAATTCATTCATTGACATTCAATCAAAGACAAATTTGTAATAAAAGTGTAATATTCATTCAACCATTTGTACTCCAAAGCAAGATCCATTACATGTATTCTAAAATGACAGATTTAAGTATGTAATCCTAGATACATGCTAAGAAAGAAAACAAGAAATCCTAAGATACAACCTAGGATTGAAATCAAAATCAAATATGCTTATACACAATTTTCTTTAATGTCCAATCATTTCCATAACATCATCTTTTTGGGTCTTCTTAAAACTTTCAAGACATGCTTCAATTTGAGAGACGGCAAGGTCGATATCTTTCTTCAGTTGACTTGTAGCATGAAGATAAGTTCCAGAACCGTCTGCAATGCCTTCCATCCTTTCAAAAATTTTATGAAGATCAGCGCTAAAGGATTCGACGGAATTGCTAATTGAAAAAGAAATCATGTCAAGTCTTGAATTAATCTCATCCTTTAATTGATTGAACTCCTCTCTTAATTTACACATATCATTTGTTCTTACACTGTCATACTCAGCCAGTAAAGCCCTGAGCTGACCAATTTGCTCCTCAGAAAATCTTTCTGATGCCATTGCTGACTGATGTGGAAGTTGAGAGCTAGGTCCAGCTTCTGAGGGTCCAGCAGGTGGTCCAGCAGAAGGTCCAGCAGAAGAAGGTCCAGCAGATGGTTCAGGAATGTCTTCTCCTCTGACTTCCTCAACTCTAACCTCCTCAGCTCTGGCCTCATGTCCTCTTTTAATCCAGTTTTCATTTTCTTTTCTAAAGCCCATTCGGTGAATTGTAGAGACACTATAGTAATCTGTATGTCTTAACTTTCTTAGTGGCTCATTGTCCATTATAAGTACACCTTGGCTTCTGAAAACCAATGTTAAAACCATACCATATGGCAATGTAGATCTCTTCTTAGTAGCTGCCTCCGCCATATAGCCTATCATCATTTCAGCAAGATTTAAAGGTCTACCAGTGAGTATGCAGTCCATCAATAAACGTCTCGCTCCGAGACATATTCAAACCTTCCGATTTTAGGAAATAGAATCCTTCCACAGATATTGTGAAGTAATCTGAGTTCCAAATTAAGTTGATTTGCCAAGATTTCCTCAAACTCAGAAACTTCTCTCCCTAACATCCTTGATAGTGCTCCTCCTCTATCTTCATGATGATATTCAACAAGTCCAACAGTAGGCATTTCCAATAAATTACCAAGGGATTCGGCTGTGATGATTACTTTGTTCCTCTTACAACACTTACTAAGCCTCCCTCTCCTCTACTTAAATCATTATAAAACTCTCTTACTAGGGCAGGGTAGGTAGGGATATCCAAAGAGCAGACCTTCTCCCATCCCATTTCTTTCAACAATCGCCCAATAGCAAAGCCCTCCGAAATAAAGAAGTTGAAATCAACTTTTCTTCCGGTTGTAATGGCCTTACCAGCTAATTGGTCGACTCGAGGAGAAGATGGTGAGGGTGGAGAGTCATCTTGAGTGGCAGATGAAGAAGATGACGAAGGTTGCCTCCGATTTGAACGGCGCTTCGTCGGAACAGTCGAACCACCAATGATAGCACGCCTTTTGGGAGCCATTGGATTCGATTGGAATGAGTAATCAAGGGTTTTGAGGGATTTGGAGGGTTTGGAATCAGTTTGGAACAGTTTGAAAATGGTTTAGGAGACGATAGAAATCGTTTGGGGTCGACTCCGCCCTTTTTATTTTGACCTAGTTCCACTTAGAGTCGACTCCCGAAAACGAGGTGTCGGCTCCGAACCAGAGAATCTGTCAGCGCCCGAATTAGAGTCGGCTCTACAGAAGCCAGAGTCGGCTCTAATTGCCCAGACAGAACATCAAAATAAGAAGGTGTCGACTCCACAAACTGAAGGTGTCGACTCCACAATAGTTTCAGAGAAAAAATCAATTTCAAGGATCTGAAACTGATCAAATTAATCATCAAACTCTAGATAAGTGTTCCTTAACAATTGGGGAAACAATAAATCAACTTTCTAGATAAATTTCCTTATTGGACATAGAGGATTTTCAAGAAATTATTGAAGTCTAGATAGTTGTTGTCCTTAAGAGTTTCAGAAAATTATTCTAAAGGATCACAAACTCCTAATTCTCCTCTAAGATAGCAAAATCTCTCCTCACTCAAAGGTTTGGTAAAAATATCAGCTAATTGATCATTAGTATTAACATATTCAAGACAAACATCTTTGTTAGTTACATGTTCTCTAATAAAGTGATGTCTAATTTCAATGTGTTTAGTTCTTGAATGTTGAATTGGATTTTTAGTTAGATTGATAGCACTAGTATTATCACATTTAATAGGTATTTTATCAAGTGTGATACCATAATCTTCAAGTTGTCGCTTAATCCAAAGGATTTGAGCACAGCAACTTCCAGCTGCAACATACTCTGCCTCAGCAGTGGATAATGCAACCGAATTTTGCTTCTTGCTAAACCAAGAGATTAAGTTACTTCCTAAAAGTTGGCATACCCCACTTGTACTCTTTCTATCTAATTTACAACCAGCATAGTCAGAATCAGAATAAGCAATCAATTTTAAGGTTGAGTCTCTAGAATACCATAATCCTACATTTTTAGTTCCATTTAAGTATCTAAAGATTCTTTTAACAGCAAGTAAATGTGATTCCTTAGGATTAGATTGATATCTTGCACATAAGCAGACAGAAAACATGATATCTGGCCTACTTGCAGTTAGATAAAGAAGTGATCCAATCATACCCTGTAATGCTTCTGATCTACTTTCTTACCTAGGACTGGCCCTGGGGCCATCTAGAAGCCAAGTGCCATCGGGGCCGCCTAGGACTGGCCCTAGGGTCGTCTAGGGGCCAAGTGCCATCGGGGCTGCCTAGGATTGGCCCTGGGGCCGTCTAGGGGCCAAGTATCATCGGGGCCGCCTAGGACTGGCCCTGGGACCGTCTAGGGGCACTTAGGGCTGGTCCTTGGGCCGTTTAGGGGCCAAGTATCATTGGGGCCTCCTAGGACTAGTCCTAGGGCCGTCTAGGGGCCGAGTGCCATCGAGTCCACCTAGGACTAGCCCTGGGGCCGCTTAGGACTGGCCGAGTATCATCGAGGCCGCTTAGGACTGGCCTTAGGGCCGTCTGGGGCTGAATGCCATCGGGACCGCCTAGGACTGGCCCTGGGGCCGTCTAGGGGCCAAGTGCCATCAGAGCCACCTAGGACTAGCCCTGGGGCTGTCTAGGGGCCAAGTATCATTGGGGCCACCTAGGACTGGCCCTGGGGCCGTCTAGGGGCCAAGTGCCATCGGAGCCGTCTAGCGGCCAAGAATCATCGAGGCTGCCTAGGACTGGCCCTAGGGCAGTCTAGGGGCCAAGTGCCATCAGGGCGATCTAGGACTAGCACTTGGGTCGTTTAAGGGCCAAGTGGCATCGAGGCCACCTAGGACTAGCCCTGGAGCATCTAGGGGCCAAGTGCCATCGGGGCCGCCTAGGACTGGCCCTGGGGCCGTCTAGGGGCCAAGTGCCATCGGGGTCGCCTAGGACTGGCCCTGGGCCGTCTAGGGGCCAAGTATCATCGGGGCCGCCTAGGACTATCCATAGGGCCGTCTAGGGGCAAGTGCCATCAGGGCCACCTAGGACTGGCTCTGGGGTCGTCTAGGGGCCAAGTGCTATGGGGGCCGCCTATGACTTGCCCTAGGGCCGTTTAGGGGCCAAGTATCATCGGGACCGCCTAGTACTAGCCCTGGGACAATCTAGGGGCACTTAGGACTGGCACTGGGGCCGTCTAGGGGCCAAGTATCATCGTGGCCGCCTAGGACTGGCCCTGGGGCCGTCTAGGGGCCAAGTGCCATCGGAGCCGTCTAGGGGACAAGAATCATCGGGGCTGCCTAGGACTGGCCCTAGGGCCATCTAGGGGCCAAATGCCATCAGGGCCGTCTAGGACTGGCTCTGGGGTCGTTTAGGGGCCAAGTGCCATCGGGGCCACCTAGGACTAGCCCTGGCACCGTCTAGGGGCCAAGTGCCATCGGGGCCGCCTAAAACTGGCCCTGGGCCATCTAGGGGCCAAGTGCTGGCCAAGTATCTTTGGGGCCGCCTAGGACTGGCCCTAGGGCCGTCTAGGGGCCAAGTTCCATCAGGGCCGCCTAGGACTGGCTCTGGGGTCATCTAGGGGCCAAGTATCATCGGGGCCACCTAAGACTTGCCCTAGGGCCGTTTAGGGGCCAAGTATCATCGGGGCCACCTAGGACTGGCCCTGGGACCGTCTAGGGGCACTTAGGACTGGCCCTGGGGCCGTTTAGGGGCCAAGTATCATCGGAGCCGCCTAGGACTGGCCCTGGGGTCATTAGGGGCCAAGTATCATCGGGGCCGTCTAAGACTGGCCCTAGGACCGTCTAGGGGCCGAGTGCCATCGAGGTCGCCTAGGACTGGCCCTGAGGCCATCTAGGGGCCGAGTATCATCGGGGCCGCTTTGGACTGGCCCTGGGGCCATCTAGGGGTCAAGTGCCATCGGGGTCGCCTAGGACTGGCCCTGGGATCGTCTAGGGGCCAAGTGCCATCGGGGCCGCCTAGGACTGGCCCTGGGGCCGTCTAGGGGCCAAATATCATCGGGGCCGCCTAGGACTGGCCCTAGGACCATCTAGGGGCATTTAGGGCTGGTCTTGGGGCCGTTTAGGGGCTAAGTATCATTAGGGCCGCCTAGGACTAGTCCTGGGGCCGTCTAGGGGCCGAGTGCCATCGAGACCGCCTAGGACTGGCCCTGGGGCCGCTTAGGACTGGCCGAGTATCATCGGGGCCACTTAGGACTGGCCTTAGGGCCGTCTAGGGGCCGAGTGCCAACGGGGCCGCCTAGGACTGGCCCTGGGGCCGTCTAGGGCCCAAGTGCCATCGAAGCCGCCTAGGAGTAGCCCTGGGGCCGTCTAGGGGCCAAGTATCATCGGGGCCGCCTAGGACTGGCCCTGGGGCCGTCTAGGGGCCAAGTGCCATCGGAGCCGTCTAGGGGCCAAGAATCATCGGGGCCGCCTAGGACTGGCCTTAGGGCCGTCTAGGGGCCAAGTGCCATCAGGGCCGTCTAGGACTGGCTCTGTGGTCGTTTAGGGGCCAAGTGCCATCGGGACCACCTTGGACTAGCCCTGGGGTGTCTAGGGACCAAGTGCCATCGGGGCCGCCTAGGACAGGCGTTGGGGCCATCTAGGGGCCAAGTGCCATCGGGGTCGCCTAGGACTGGCTCTGGGCCGTCTAGGGGCCAAGTATCATCGGAGCCACCTAGGACTGTCCCTAGGGCCGTCTAGGGGCCAAGTGCCATCAGGGCCATCTAGGACTGGCCCTAGGGCCGTTTAGGGGCCAAGTGCCATCGGGGCCATCTAGGGCTAGCCCTGGGACCGTGTAGGGGCACTTAGGACTGGCCGTAGGGCCGTTTAGGGGCCAAGTATCATCGGGGCTGTCTAGGACTGGTCCTGGGGCCATCTAGGGGCCAAGTGCCATCGGGGCCGTCTAGGACTGACCCTGGGACCGTATAGGGGCTAGGTGTTGTATTTATTACGTGGCTTTTTATCAGCCACATCAGTTTCTTTCTTTCTTTTTTTTCATTTTTCTTTTCCATTGTGTGCCTTTGTTCAGTAAAATAGAATGGACACTCGGATGGATCAACATAAAAGTTAAATTTACTCTTGTTTACGCTAAAGGAATATATACAGATAGAACTAGCACCGAACAACAACGAACGCAAAAGCACTGTAACAAGGAAAGCAAATCATTTTGCAGAAATTCATCTCTAAAGACGTCACAGTTTTTTTGTCGGGACTCCATATAGAATGCCGTTCTCGAGCAGGAAATGGCAGATTGGCACGGTCCCAGTTTTCCCATTGAGCACCTCGAAAGCCAGGCTTTTGGGGTTGAATCGGGCCGTCTCCGTGTGGCATACGGCCACGGCCTCCACCTTTGTACCGTCGTTCCCGACCATCGACACCGTGTATGCTACCATTCTATCCGTGTGGCAAAAAAACACAGCATACGCGTAATTCATAACATGGCAGGCCACGAACTTGGAGCCAACCAGCCTTTGCACTTTGGATACGGTGTACACTTGCTTCGGGGTACCGTTGGCATCCGCCGTCGTCGACAAGGCCCAGAGGTTACGCGTCCCAAGGGTCGACGTGCTGAAATCGACCATGGACTCGAGCGAAGTGGCGCAGTACATTTTCACTCCATCTGGTGGGGGCTCCTCGCACTCCTGAAGGATCTTCTTCATGGATAACGCTTTGATGGAGTTGGGCTCGACGGAAAGGCGGGCAAGGATTTCCAGATATGAAGCTGAATATGAAGCTCTACTGGCCGGTCTCCGAATCGCCCGCAGCCTTAAGGTGGAGAAACTGAATGCCTTCACCGACTCTCAGCTGGTGGCAGGTCACGTGCGAGGGGAGTTTGAGGCCTGGGAACCGAATATGATCCGATATTTCCAAGAGGTTCGAAGCTTACTCTCCCATTTCTCTGAATTTGAAATCATTCAGATCCCTAGATCTGAAAATGCTCGTGCCGACCTACTATCTCGGCTGGCGACTGCGGAATCAATGGACGCCGAACAAAAATTCCACCTGGAGATCTTGGAGAGACCCAGTATCGCAGAAGCTGACTGAGTGATGCAAGTTGAGGCCGAACCATCATGGTTCGACCCCATCCTGAAGTACCTTAAAAAAAGGTCGCTCTCGGCCGATCGAAGGGAAGCTAGAAGGCTAAAGCTGCAAGCCACCCACTATGTGCTGATTGATGACCAGCTCTACAAGCGGTCTTTCTCTATACCATTGCTCAGATGCCTTCGCCCATCTGAAGCTGATTATGCCCTTCGGGAGGTACACGAGGGGATTTACGGCAACCATCTGGGGAGCCGATCCTTATGCTACAAGGTGCTGCATCAAGATTACTATTGGCCAACTGTCACGCCCCAGACCCAAATATCGGGCTAGGGTAACAACCCGCCGCGTGCCGGGCACGCAAGGCATCATAAAATTTTTCAACATAAAGCACCATTATAAATAAAACCAAGTCAAATACATTAATAAAAGTTTTGGGCTAACACCCTTACACACCACAATAATAAAGTCTGGGCATCAAGCCCTACACATATGTAATATTGGGTCTACAACAAAATAATGATCTTGTTTTATTTAATAGAAGATCCATCACCCCATTATCCATCTTCAACCTCGTGGCTCTGATAAAAACATTGTAAGAATTTTGTGAGCTTACACTCAGTAAGTAAACCATGTTATACAGTCAAATCATAGCATAGCAATCAATAAGCATATAAATGATCTGCATGCACAAAACATTTCACAATTACTCAATCATGCAATGTAAGTAAACCCACTATTTATACTCTCATTGGTAACTGAAAATGTGACCCACGGCCCTGCAATATCTCAATAATGTACCAACAGGCATCCCCCCTACTGAAGTAGGGTCGAAATACCATAGTATACTAACAAGTATCCCCCCTACTGAAGTAGGGTCAAAATACCATAATGTATCAACCAGTATCCCCCCTACTGAAGTAGGGTCGAAATACCATAATGTACCAACAAGTATCCCCCCTACTGAAGTAGGGTCGAAATACCATAATGTACCAACCAGTATCCCCCTACTGAAGTAGGGTCGAAATACCATAATGTACCAACCAGTATCCCCCCTACTGAAGTAGGGTCGAAATACTAGGATATGACATGATAAAGGAGAGCCGCGGCGACACATAACAGTACCTCACATCACATGCACTCATCATATCAATAACAACACAATATTGTATAAACAGTGGATTATACCTACTGAACAATTGCATGTAATACATCACATCAATTTCATAATAATTGCATCTCTCATGCATAATAACTGCATCTCTCATGCATAGCAACTGCATCTCTCATGCATAGCAACAGCATCTCACATGCATAATAACTGCATAGCATCCACACATGAAATCATAGTATTCATCTACTTACATATTTAGCCAATAACAATTCACAATTTAACTATGCATATCCTGAAATAAATTATTTAATAAACTGATAACTGGCTTACTTACCTCAGTACGCAATTCAATAGGTATAAATCAGCTATTCTGATGTCTGAGCACCTACAGGATCATTACACAATCAATTTATTAGAATACAAATGTTAAAATGACCCTTACGATTTCTACCCAAACTAATTCACGAGCCCTACTTTGGGCTCGAATATCTCCCACTATATAAACCCAAATGGGGAAGTAATTATACCCCGTAAAACTAGAATTCACCCAGATTCTAGCATTATAATTATTTTTCTAATCCCGTCCCATTACGGGACCCAAAATCCAGCCCAAAATCCGCTCACTGCACGGCCCAAAAGGCCTGAATCGGCCGGCCCAGCCGGCCCGGTTCAATATTATCTCCCTGCCGATCCCCTGTTTCACCGAACAGGGGACGGGGACATGGCCGGCGGCCGGGGCCGCCGCCGGCCAAATTGAGGGCGGCCCGGCCGCCGGTGGCCGGGCCAGAGCCGGCCGCCGCCGCGGCCGGCCGCCAAATCCCTTCCCTCCCCCTCAATTTCTCACAGCTTCCACTACTCACCCGCGCGGCACGGAGTTGTGCCGGCGGCACGGCCGGCCACCTTGGCCGGCCGGACCTTCACCGGACGCACGCCCGGCGCCGGTGGAGGCGACAGGCTTAACCTCGGGCCCGGCGAGGCGGCGAGCACGCCGCCGAGCCCGAACCAACCGGCGGAAGCCGGGCGAACCCGGCTTCCGCCACCGTGCGAGAGGAGGGCCAATTGGCCCTCCCTCTCCTCTCTCTCTCCACCACCACCCCGTCGGACGCCTCCCCCAGTGCCGGCGGGGTCGTCGGCCAAGTATCAGGCCCGGCGCGGCGGCGAGCACGCCGCCGGGCCTGAACCAAGGGGATCGGCCGGCTCACGCACAGTGTCTCCCGCGCTCTGTTTCTCTCTGTCTCGCTGTCTCTCTCTCTCACGCCCGCTCTCTCTCTCTCTCTCCCTCTCTCAAGTGGATCTGGGAGTTTACCTTATGGGAAACAGATGCGAGAATGATGGAGGGAGTTCCTCCTCCATCACGTATTTAACCCCCCTCGTGCAACGCTTCGGTTTAAAGATCCAGGCAAACGAAACGCTCAGCTAAAAATGAAGCGTTGCACAACACAGTGTCAGACCCGAACCTGGTTTACATGAACCAGGAACCGGGTACTACATCCTCCCCTCATAAAAATTTCGGCCTCGAAATTGAAACATGACTCCATAACTACGGATCATTCAACTAATCAAAAGTTAATAATCTTAGGTAGAAAATTTACCTTCAAATAAATGAGGATACTTCTTTTTAATTTCTTCCTCTAGCTCCCAAGTAGCCTCCCTCTCAGAGTGATTATTCCACTGAACTTTGACATAAGGGATGGTACGACGCCTCAGAATCTGATCCTTGCGGTCCACGATACGCACAGGATGCTCCTCATACGATAAATCCTTTCTCAACTGAATAGGTTCATAATCTATGACATGACTGGGATCTGAAACATATTTCCTCAGCATGGATACATGGAATACATTATGAACACAGATAAGATCGGAGGCAGTGCTAAGCTGTAAGCAACCTCCCCAACTCTACTCAAGATCTCAAAGGGTCCAATATAGCGTGGACTAAGCTTTCCTCTGACCCCGAATCTCATCACATCCTTGGTTGGTGATACCCTTAAGAAAACATGATCCCCAACCTGAATTCTAATTCTCTCCTCCTGACGTCAGCATAACTCTTCTGCCTGCTTTGAGCTGTGCGAAGGCGCTCCCTGATCAATTGCACCTTGTCAACTGTCTGTTGGATCAGCTCAGGGCCTAGCAATTTCCTTTCCCCCACGTCATCCCAACACAAAGGAGATCTACACCTCCTACCGTACAAAGCCTCAAATGGGGCCATCTGGATACTGGCTTGATAACTATTATTATAAGCAAACTCCACCAAAGATAAGTGGTTATCCCAAGCCCCACCTAAGTCCATTACACAGGCACGCAGCATATCTTCTAGAATCTGAATGGTCCTCTCTGACTGCCCATCAGACTGGGGATGATATGCCGTACTGAAGTTCAATTTGGTCCCCAAGGCTTTATGAAGGCTTTTCCAAAACTGTGATACAAATCTGGTGTCCCGGTCAGATACAATAGAAACAGGAACACCATGGAGTCTCACAATCTGCTCCAAATACAAGCTAGCCAATCTGTCACTCGAGACTCCAACTCTGAAGGGTAGGAAATGAGCTGACTTCGTCAGTCTGTCCACAATAACCCAAACAGCATCATTATTCCTGGGAGTTTTGGGCAGACCAGTTACAAAATCCATAGTAATCTTTTCCCATTTCCACTGAGGAATCATCAAAGATTGAAGAGGTCCCGCAGGTTTTTGATGCTCTGCCTTCACCCGCTGACATACTAAGCACTTGGCCACAAACTGAGCAATATCCCTCTTCATCCCTTTCCACCAAAAATTCTCCTTTAAGTCTCTATACATCTTAGTACCACCAGGGTGCACAGTATAGGGAGAGTAGTGAGCCTCCCTCAAAATCTCTGCTTTTAACTCCTCATTGCTAGGCACACAAAGTCTGCCTTTAAATCTCAGGGATCCATCATCCATTACATAAAATCCACTCTGATCTCCTAACTGAACAGCAACCTTAATTCTTTGAAGTTCTGGATCTTCCATCTGGGAGGACTTAATTCTGTCAACAAGAGTCGGCTGAAGAATAAGTGCAGCAACAAGTCCATCAGACTGCTGTACTCTCAATCCAATCTCCCACCTCTCGAGGTCCTTCAGAATGTGAGGTTGGAAGGTAAGCATAGCAGCTAACTCGGAAGAGGTCTTCCTACTCAAAGCATCAGCCACAACATTGGCCTTCCCTGGATGATAATGTAGATTCAGATCATAGTCCTTCAGAAGTTCCAACCATCTCCTCTGCCTCAAATTGAGCTCCTTCTGTGTGAAGATATATTTTAGACTCTTATGATCTGTATACACATCACACGACACCCATAGAGATAATGCCGCCAAATCTTTAAAGCAAAAACCACCGCAGCTAATTCCAGATCATGAGTCGGATAGTTCTGTTCATAAGGCTTCAGCTGTCTGGAAGCATAGGCTATCACCTTTCCATTCTGCATTAGAACACATCCCAATCCTTTCCGAGAGGCATCAGTATAAAGTGTGAAACCCTCAGATCCTGTCGGAAGGACAAGGATAGGAGCTGACACCAAACGTTGCTTTAGCTCCTGAAAACTTTCCTCACACTCCTCTGACCAGTCAAACTTCACTCGTTTCTGGGTTAAACGAGTTAGGGGTAGAGCGATGCGAGAGAAGCCTTCCACAAATTTTCTATAATACCCGGCTAGCCCCAAGAAGCTTCTGACTTCAGCCACATTGGAAGGTCGGCTCCAGTTAGTAATAGCTTCAATTTTCTTTGGGTCTACAGAAATGCCATCCGCAGAAATTACGTGACCCAAGAAAGCTACTTGGTCCAACCAAAACTCACACTTCTGCAGCTTAGCATAAAGCTTCTTCTCCCGAAGAGTCTGAAGCACAATCCTCAAGTGATCCTCATGCTCCCTGAGACTCTTAGAATAGATCAGGATATCATCAATAAATACAACCACAAACTGATCCAGGTATGGCCTAAATATTCTGTTCATCAAATCCATGAACGCTGCCGGGGCATTGGTCAACCAAATGGCATCACCAAAAACTCATAATGGCCATATCTAGATCTGAAAGCTGTCTTAGGAACATCCTCATCCTTGACTTTAAGCTGATGATAACCTGACCTGAGATCAATCTTAGAGAATACCCGGGCTCCTTGAAGTTGGTCAAACAAATCATCAATCCTCGGCAAAGGATACTTATTCCGCACTGTCACCTTATTGATTTCCGGTAATCAATGCATAGCCGAAGACTGCCATCCTTCTTCTTAACAAATAGAACTGGAGCACCCCAAGGAGAAGCACTAGGCCTGATAAATCCCCGATCTAGGAGTTCCTGCAATTGGTCCTTCAACTCTTTTAGCTCAACCGGGGCCATGCGATAAGGGGCCTTGGATATAGGTCCAATTCCAGGAATCAAATCAATGGAGAACTCAACCTCTCGGTCAGGGGGCAACTCTGATAATTCATCTGGAAAGACATCAGGGAATTCTCTAACTATAGGAATATCCTCCAACTTGGCCTCTTTCTTTTGAAGATCACATATAACAGCAATAAATCCTTGACCACCACTCCTCAGATATTTTTCAGCCTGTAGTGCCGAAATAAGCACTGAGGCTAGAAGTTTCTGGCCACCAGTAAAACTAAATTCGGGCTGACAAGGAATTTGAAGTTGACGATCTTTCTGAAACAGTCTACAGAAGCATGATAGGAAGCTAACCAATCCATGCCAAGGATAACATCAACGAATTTCAAAGGAAGGACAATAAGATTGGCATTCAGTTTCCTATCCTCAATGATAATCAGGCAGGATTTGCATACAGTATCAACTTTCATAGTATCACCATTTGGAAAGGCAATGTGTAACTCATGGTCTAGAGATTCAGGTGTCATGATGCATTCTTGCCAAGGTAGGTGTCAGATATAAATGAATGAGTGGCACCCGGATCAATCAGAGTCTGAGCATAATCATTGCCTATCCTAATCATTCCTGGACGTAAATGAAATTCCAATTTAACAACAAGAATATAATGTCTAACTAGTTATTAATCCAGTGCACAGGATAAGAATGTAATGCTAGATGTGAAATATTGATATACCTGTCACCACAGAATTAGAAGCGGCAGCATCCTGCTGAGTGAGGGCGAAGACCCTTCCCTGAGTCCTCGGTGGCTGCTGCTGCTGCTGATTCGTTCCTTGACTGGAAGATGGCAGCTGATTCTGTCGAAGAGGACATGTGGCTTTCTTATGGCCAGTCTTTCCACAGAAGAAACAAGCACCAGGCACTCCATGGCAAGGTCTCCCCGAGTGGAAATTCCCACAGCGATTACAGCGAGCCTCCCTATATGGTTGTCCTCCTGGGGCCTGGGGTGCACCTCTCTTCTTGGCATGAGCTGGGGGCTGACTAGCATTATGCCCTTTCCTCTTCTTCTGCTGCTCCCAATCCCTCTGAACAGTATTCATGTCTCTCTCAATTACTAAGGCCTTATTCACCACGCACTATAAGTGGGAAGCTCGAATGCGTTGACCGCCTGCATCAGCCTGGGTCGAAGTCCCTCCGTGAAACGGGCGATCTTGGCCATCTCATTAGATACTATACTTGGAGCAAAACGGGCCAGCCTGGTGAATTCAGCTTCATATTGGGCCACCGAGAGATTCCTTTGCTCCAACTTGAGAAATTCTGTTTCCATCCTCCTCTGCATACTCCTGGGAAAGTACTTATCGAAGAATACCTCCTTAAACTGTTCCCAAGAAATAGTCTGACCACCCCGACGCTGCTCCTCTAATAACCACCAATCATAAGCCTCCCCTTGAAGGAGATAAGTAGCAAATCTGATCCTCTCCATCTCCTGACTACCATGGGCCATGAAGGCCTTCTCCATATCACGCACCCATCTCTCAGCATCAATAGGGTTACTAGAACCAGAGAAGGGAGCAGGGGCAAACTTCTTGAAATCTGCAAAGCTACGGCCGTTCCCCACCCAGATTGAGATAAAGCAGACTGGGTCGGCGGTGCAGATGGAGTGGGTAAGGTCGGCTGCAGCTGCGGAACAGGAAGGTAGTCTGTGTCGGAGCAGAAGGGGGTGTAGACTGAGTGGTCAAAGCCTGCTGAATCTGATGCTGCATGTCCCTCATAGACTGCGCCATACCCGAGAGAGCTTGAAGCATCTCGGACTGGAATTGCTGGTGCTCAGTTCCTACTGGGTTGGCAGGAGCCGAACCTCCAGTAGTCCCTTGACCCACCGGCTGATCAGCATTACCGGCCAGAGAGTCCTCCTCATACAGTTGGCTCCTAGTACGGCGAGCCATAACTATTTCCTGTTAAATTAAATGTGGTCAATATCATCATAAGCTAAAATGTCAGGTGTCTCTAAGTATAATGTCATCAAAATATGTTCTCTACGTGTTATCATGTCAATATGTCTGTGTCCCTAGGGTCAAAACCGTTATCATGTCAATGTATCTGTGTCCCTAGGGTCATAACCTAAGCTCTGATACCATATAAGCTGTCACGCCCAGACCCAAATATCGGGCTCGGGTGACAACCCGCCGCGTGCCGGGCACGCAAGGCATCATAAAATTTTTCAACATAAAGCACCATTATAAATAAAACCAAGTCAAATACATTAATAAAAGTTTTGGGCTAACACCCTTACACACCACAATAATAAAGTCTGGGCATCAAGCCCTACACATATGTAATATTGGGCTACAACAAAATAATGATCTTGTTTTATTTAATAGAAGATCCATCACCCCAATCCATCTTCAACCTCGTGGCTCTGATAAAAACATTGTAAGAATTTTGTGAGCTTACACTCAGTAAGTAAACCATGTTATACAGTCAAATCATAGCATAGCAATCAATAAGCATATAAATGATCTGCATGCACAAACATTTCACAATTACTCAATCATGCAATGTAAGTAAACCCACTGTTTATACTCTCAATGGTAACTGAAAATGTGACCCACGGCCCTGCAATATCTCAATAATGTACCAACAGGCATCCCCCTACTGAAGTAGGGTCGAAATGCCATAGTATACTAACAAGTATCCCCCTACTGAAGTAGGGTCGAAATACCATAGTATACTAACAAGTATCCCCCCTACTGGGTCGAAATACCATAATGTATCAACCAGTATCCCCCCTACTGAAGTAGGGTCGAAATACCATAATGTACCAACAAGTATCCCCCCTACTGAAGTAGGGTCGAAATACCATAATGTACCAACCAGTATCCCCCCTACTGAAGTAGGGTCGAAATACCATAATGTACCAACCAGTATCCCCCTACTGAAGTAGGGTCGAAATACCATAATGTACCAACCAGTATCCCCCCTACTGAAGTAGGTTCGAAATACCATAATGTACCAACAAGTATCCCCCCTACTGAAGTGTCGAAATACTAGGATATGACATGATAAAGGAGAGCCGCGGCGACACATAACAGTACCTCACATCACATGCACTCATCATATCAATAACAACACAATATTGTATAAACAGTGGATTATACCTACTGAACAATTGCATGTAATACATCACATCAATTTCATAATAATGCATCTCTCATGCATAATAACTGCATCTCTCATGCATAGCAACTGCATCTCTCATGCATAGCAACAGCATCTCACATGCATAATAACTGCATAGCATCCACATATGAAATCATAGTATTCATCTACTTACACATTTAGCCAATAACAATTCACAATTTAACTACGCATATCCTGAAATAAATTATTTAATAAACTGATAACTGGCTTACTTACCTCAGTACGCAATCCAACAGGTATAAATCAGCTATTCTGATGTCTGAGCACCTACAGGATCATTACACAATCAATTTATTAGAATACAAATGTTAAAATGACCCTTAGGATTTCTACCCAAACTAATTCACGGGCCCTACTTTGGGCTCGAATATCTCCCACTATATAAACCCAAATGGGGAAGTAATTATACCCCGTGAAACTAGAATTCACCAGATTCTAGCCATATAATTATTTTTCTAATCCCGGCCCGTTACGGGGCCCAAAATCCAGCCCGAAATTCGCTCACTGCACGGCCCAAAAGGCCTGAACCGGCCGGCCCAGCCGGCCCGGTTCAATCTTATCTCCCTCCCGATCCCCTGTTTCACCGAACAGGGGACGGGGACATGGCCGGCGGCCGGGGCCGCCGCCGGCCAAATTGAGGGCGGCCCGGCCGCCGGTGGCCGGGCCAGAGCCGGCCGCCGCCGCGGCCGGCCGCCAAATCCCTTCCCTCCCCCTCAATTTCTCACAGCTTCCACTACTCACCCGCGCGCACGGAGTTGTGCCGGCGGCACGGCCGGCCACCTTGGCCGACCGGACCTCCACCGGATGCACGCCCGGCGCCGGCGGAGGCGACAGGCTTAACCCCGGGCCGGCGAGGCGGCGAGCACGCCGCCGGGCCCGAACCAACCGGCGGAAGCCGAACCGGCTTCCGCCACCGCGCCACCGCGCGAGAGGAGGGCCAATTGGCCCTCCCTCTCCTCTCTCTCTCCACCACCACCCCGCCGGACGCCTCCCCCAGCGCCGGCGGGGTCGCCGGCCAAGTATCAGGCCCGGTGCGGCGGCGAGCACGCCGCCGAGCCTGAACCAAGGGGATCGGCCGGCTCACGCACAGTGTCTCCCGCGCTCTGTTTCTCTCTGTCTCGCTGTCTCTCTCTCACGCCCGCTCTCTCTCTCTCTCTCCCTCTCTCAAGTGGATCTGGGAGTTTACCTTATGGGAAACGGATGCAAGAATGATGGAGGGAGTTCCTCCTCCATCACGTATTTAACCCCCCTCATGCAACGCTTCGGTTTAAAGATCCGGGCAAACGAAATGCTCAGCTAAAAACGAAGCGTTGCACAACACAGTGTCAGACCCAAACCTGGTTCACATGAACCGGGAACCGGGTACTACACCAACCATGCAAAAGGATGCTGACGACCTTGTCCGAGCTTGCGACCCATGCCAAAGACACTCGAGTATTCAGAGGCTCCCCTCTGCCAGCCTGGTCCCCATTTCCTCCCCTTGGCCCTTTGCCAAGTGGGGAATGGACATTCTCGGCCCATTTCCACTCGCCACGGGGTAACAGAAGTTTTTATTCATCGCCATCGATTACTTCACCAAATGGGTCGAGGCGGAGGCAGTTGCTCAAATAACTGAGGCTCGGGCCAAGGACTTCGTGTGGAAATCCATCATCTGCCGCTTTAGCCTCCCACACACCATCATCACTAACAATGGCAAACAATTCGACAATCCAAAGTTTCATCAGTTCTACGAGGAGCACGGGATCCATCACCGCCTTACCTCGGTCGGACATCCATAGGCTAACGGAGCAGCCGAAGTAACCAACCGAACCTTACTTCAAGGGATCAAAGCTCGACTCTCCAGAGCCCGAGGTAGGTGGGCAGAAGAATTTCACCATGTCCTATGGGCCTACCGCACCACCCCGAGAGTGCCCATAGGCGAGACCCCATTTCGAATGGCCTTCGGCACAGAGGCCGTCATCCCCGTGGAAATAGGACTCCCTTCTCTGTGGGTGGAAAGCTACTCGGAGGAAGCCAGTGATGAGCAGCTTCGTGCCAACCTTGACCTGGTAGAGGAGATCAGAGAAAAAGCTCGGATCAGAGTAGCTGCCTACCAGCAAAGAGTGGCCCGTTACCACGCCTCCAGAGTTAAAGGGAAAGCTTTCTTGCCTGGCAACCTTGTTCTCCGAAAAGCGTCTGTCTCCAAACCGCTGGAGCAAGGAAAGCTAGCCCCAAACTAGGAATGCCCCTACCAAGTAGCGGAGGTCGTCGGACCCGGGACCTACAAGCTGCAAGATCTAAGCGAAGATCCATCCCTCGGACGTGGAATTCGACAACCTCCGCAAGTATCATCAGTAGGGTACGCCCTCTATAGGCTCACCTCCTTAAATTTTTGTTGGCATATTATTTCATAATTCATGACATAAATCACCACAAATTATATCACCAAAAGTCGTGAAAAGAAACAGATGCTGCTTACTAATCCTCGGCACGACCGAGTTACCTATTTAAGTAGGAAATCTCTGAACCTCGGCTGGGCCGAGCAACAAATCTCCGAACCTTAGCTGGGCCAAGCAACAAATCTCCGAACCTTGGCTGGGCCGAGCAACAAATCTCCGAAGCTCTGCTTGGCCGAGCAACTAATCTTCGAACCCCGGTTGGGCCGAGCAACTAATCTTTGAACCTCGGCTGGGCGAGCAACTAATCTCCGAACCTCGGCCGGGCTGAGCAACTAACTTCCGAATCTCGGCTGGGCCGAGTGATGGATTATAAAGCCCTGATCAAAACCGGAGTGCATAAAGCCCGGCTAGAACCGAAGTGCATAAGCCTCAGCAAAAATCGAAGCACGTAAACCTAGATCGAAACTGAAGGATTTCCGAACATTCCCCAGAGCTTTGGCCAGTGCAAAATCATCAACGGGCACAGAGCCCGCGCCTTTAGCAAACCCCTAAAGGCCTCGACGGGCCCTACACGGCCACCTAAGAACCCCAGACAAAGTCGGGGAACCCCTCCTACTACTAAATCCCCGGGCTAACCGAGCAGTGTCCCCGCGCCTTACTGCCTAAGCGCCCACCTCATTATGCAAACGGAACTACGGGACCACGTAAGCCCACGGGACCATCTCCCTTTGGCTCAAATAGAGACAAATGGTTTTTTCCTCTCTCATGGACCATGCAGCGATCCCGGCAGGGAGCAAAAGATGGCCAAAAAAGAACATCACCCTTCATTCATTATAGAGAGAAATACAAAAAGAAAAAGTAACAAATGGCCTTCGCAGAGGCCTACTGTCTCCCCCAGGAGTTGCTGAGTCCTCCATGCACCGAGACAACTCGGCAACTCGCTGACGGAGGGATGCTATCTCCCCCTCCTGCCAGTCTATGACCCAGTGAAGGGCCTCGGCCTCCCTCGCAGAAACGGCAAGAAACTCCTCGACCGCCTTCTTGAGCTGCTCGTGGCTTGCAAGAGCTGACGCCAAGGCCATACCATCGATCGTCACGGAGGAATGGCTCCCCTGGGAGCCCCCACGGCCGTTGCTGACAACGCCTGACTCTTCGTTCGATTGCCTTTCCCCTGAGAAGCCATACCCGCTCTCAGGAGCTGTCGAAAGGCTAGCCGAGGGGATGACGAACACTGACATCCCCCTCGCCCATATTGATACCGCCCTGGTGAGTATCTCGAGCAGTCAGGTCATTAATCCCGACCCGTGAGAATCTGCCGCGTGTTGCCACTTTGGCTAACGCCCACGGGAAGCGAAGAGTCGTGCACCCTCCCGAGGGAAATCGGTAAATGTCAACGAATTACTCGGAACCCCCCTCCTTCTCTAGAAACAGGGTTCCTCCCGATCTGCCGGGCCCTCGCGGAGTAAATGACCTCGAAACTCCACCGAATTGCCTCAAATCGGCCGCCCTTTGAGAAGTGCAAAAAAAAAAAGGAGCGTCAGCAGCTGACACTGACTCGCTTCCCTCGGAAATAACCAAATCATAAATATCGGACGTCCCCATGCGCCGCCCGTTCCACTTTGGCGCTCCGCGCCGAATCTCGCAGGAACCAAACATCCGGGTCTCGGCGACAACCAAATTACCCCTCCGAGCAAACAAATCTTCGAATCTCGGTAGGGCCGAGCAACAAATCTCCGAACCTCGGCAGGGCCGAGCAATGAATCTCCGAACCTTGGCAGGGCCGAGCAATGAATCTCCGAACCTCGGCGGGGCCGAGCTATAAATCTCCGAACCCCGGCCAGAGTCATGGAATGTGTTCTACCGCTAAGAATCCTGGCAAAAGCCGAGGAATTTTTCCCACTATCAAGGCCCCAGCATAAGGCCAAGACGCATGTCTCATTATCGCAAATCCTGACCAGACCGAGCGATATCCAAAGTTCCATTTGAATTCGGGCAGCTTATAAGCCCCGACTGGGTTGGGTGGTGTGGAATCCTCGGCCAAGAACGAGCAGTATTCCCGCGCCTCATTTCATTGCCAGCAACAACTCTCGGCACAAAAGAAACAGAAACTAGGAGAAAGGACAAAATTTTCTTTATTTCATTGCCATTGAAACAAATTACAACCGAACTCAGCCGAACTGAGAGGCATTACAAGTACATTGAAACATAGGAAATAAAGACAAGTACATAACTCAGCCGAACTGCTCCAAGACAGCTTTGGGTGACAATGATGCTTCGGCATCCGATCCAACAAATCAGACAAGCCACGAACCAATCAGCTCGCGCTAATAATGAGAAGACGACTCAGCCCGACTGTTGCGACCAGCTTCAGTTAATAATGCTATCTCGGCATCCAGCCCAAGATATCAGAGAAATCAGAAATGGTGGATGAGCCTTGTCTCAAGCCACCCATCCGCAGGGCCCTTCGACGAGTAGGAAGAAAGCTCGCGGACCCTGATACCGTGGCACTCCCCCAAATCTAGCCACTGCCCGAGTCAATAGGCAATGTACTAGCGGACAACACACCATCACCCCCTCCTCATGTGGCAAAAGATTCCCCGGGCGAACGAGCCCAGGAATCCAGACCAGGGGAGGAGGAGAAGTTCAAGCAAGTCATGGGGAGCACGCGTACACTTCCTACCCTGCGTCCTCGAAGGTGAACCGCAAAGGACACACAGGAAGCGTACATGTGTGCTCTCCATGCGATCTCTGCGAACCCCCTGTGCGCTCTCCATACGATCTCTGGAACCCCTTTCTTGAGGACGAGCCACCCTCCGGTGGCTCCTTCATCACCCCAGCTATCCGGAGGAGGACGACTTGCAGAAGGAAAGCTCGGTCCTCCCACTCTAAGCCCCAGAGAAATAGACATTGTGTGTACCTTCACGATTCACAGAAAAGAAAACTCGGGGATGGCCCAACACAGCCCTCTTTCCCCTTTTTATAGGCGGAGACAAACCGAGAGCAGCTATCAGAACAGAAGGCCCCGAGGTTCAAAACGCCTAACCTATGCCACCACGTGGCCTCCTGAAATGGAAACAATGCCCCATGTTGCGCACCAAGCGTGTCGCCCGAACCATGACGCATGCCAAAAGATTGTCTCTGATCCCGGATCACGAGCTTTAAATACAGAAAACTGTCCACCGATCTTGCAAATACTGGCGGATCTGGGGGATCATCCCGCGAAAATGACATCCTCCAATGGCAAATAAGCACTTACACTACACGCCAAAGCAGCCTACATTGGAAAAAGATCGACATAGCAAAGGACCCTCGGGAAGTGCCGGGGTGACCTTTTGCTGGCTGCGGAACCGTACTACCCACTTCGGTGAAATGAAAATTGACCCACCTTGGAAAAGACAAAGCACTGATAGGGTAATAAAGAAGTGCGAAGTCCAAACACTCCCTTACCAAAAAGAATAAAGGGGTGATAGCGAGGATTCAACAAACTCCCTCTTTTCATTGAAGGCACGATCACGGTTTGGCCACTGATAAGGCGGACTACCCCGGTCCTGGCCAGGGTGCTTCTGTGGTTTCTGTCCCTCGGCCCCATCCGAGCCATTTCGTCCCTCGGCCCCAGCCGAGCTACTTCGTCCCTCGGCCCCAACTGAGCCATTTCGGCCCTTGGCCCCAGTCGAGCCATTTCGTCCCTCAGCCCTAGCCGAGGCATTTCATCCCTCGGCCCTTGCCGAGCTACTTCCTCCCTCGACCCTAGCCGAGCAATTTTCCCTTGGCCCTAGCCGAGCTACTCCATTCTTCGACCCTAGCCAAACCATTGTGCCATTCGGCTTAAGCTGAATTGGATCGTCTCTCAACCTCCTTTTGTACCAAGCTATGTTGTCGCTCGACTACTTTGTCGGGGCTATCCCTATGCCTTGGCCTCGGCCAAGATGTTCCTTTAAATTCGAGCTAGAAAACCAACCAAGCGGCACTCACAATTGGGATAAAAATTTAAGGCAAGAAACCATCCAAGAAAGACAAATAAATGAAAAACAACTAACCCATTTACTGATTTCTGGTCGAACTACAAAAGGAAAGAAACATAAAATACATATGGCCCCCAAAGTGTCAAGACTTGGGATCAGACCCGGTGTCTCCTACGGCATCATTAGCGGGAGTGTCGCTTGGCCCCCCCTTCCTGATGGTATCCCGCCGGGATACCTCGGCGGCAACGTCGACTCGCAGAACGGCTTTAAGATCAACGTCAGAAATCTCTTCATATTCGTCTTCCTCGGCCCCGGGGTGCGTGTCTCGTAATATTCGGCTTTCAAACAAGTCAAGTCCAGGTCAGGATAAGTTTGAGCAATCTTAGCCCGTGCCTCCTCTTTGCCAAACCGGAATGCATCGCGCAGGCCGCCCTGCGTTCCTCGGCAAATTCGGTAGCGTTCACCTTGGCCAATTGCTTCTCCAATTCGGAGATCCTTCGGCCTCGAGGCCGCCTCCTCTCCGAATGCTGTCAACCGCTCCTGAAACTCCTGGCTCATCTTGTTCAACTGTGGACGAAGAGCCAAGTAAGGCAGAAGTTGAAAGACCAAAACGGATAAAACAGATAACGCCCTTCCTGCTCGCCCCATCGAGCTAGTTCGCCATCCAGCACTTGGACCCTATTTGGAGCCCTCGATTTAGCCGATTGATTTTAGCGAAGGTTATCTTTAAGTTCATCCACCAGGGACTGAGCGTCCCCAATCTCTTGACGATCATAGTCAAGCTCGTCAGAAAGTCGAGCAGCTCGTTCGTCCGACCATTTCACCGATCCTTTGTGTCGGCAAGCTCTTTATTCAAATGGGTGAGGTGGTCCTACTGCTGCCGACACCTGTGCTCTTCCTCCTTGAGCTTCTTACTCCAGTTGCCCCTATCTTCAGCATGGCTGGCTTTCAACTGGTCCCACCTCTTTCAAAAAACGCTGCATGGAATTGACCTTGCTCTCGTGCTTTGCTTTGGTCTGAGATAGCTCCAGACTGACCTTCTCGGATTGCTTGCGGAAGCCTTGAAGCTCGCTGACCTGTGGTGAGTTGAGAGGCTCTTTCCCTCGACTGCAAGAACACTGTGAGCCTCCTCGAGCTCCCTCTGGAGGACCACCAGGGCTCGAAAAGTCTAGCTATAGAATCCACCCTCTCCTTGAGGTGATCGACCTCCTGGCGGGCCCGAGCCCAAGCTCCAACGACCAGATGCAAGTGCCATTTCAGCGCCCTCATGATCATGGCATTCTGCAAAAAGGATTGCACACGTAAGGAATGCAATCGAACTAACTGACTAAAGATCCTACTTCGGTGTGACAACTTACCCGAGACGCGTAATCCGTAGCAATCCTCATGAGGGCAAGATCATCAATCTCGGGAAGAAGGAAAGCCTCGTTCGGCACTCCAGTGTGCCTAAAGGCCATCTCAACAAGGTCCTCCGGATAATTCCCCCATGTCGAGGAACTCTCTCCCCTTTGGAATGCAGACCGCATCAAAGCGAAGAACATGGCGCTCACCTCCGAATCGCATGAGTGGAAGTTCATGCTCAGGGAGCCAACTTGGGAACCCGGCCCATGAGGCCCTCGGTTGTCCAGCCTCCTCCACCAGAGCCCTCATCTGAGAGGCCTCGGGCATTTCAGCTCCGACGGGGAAAGCTCCGGCCCAAATGTCCCCCTCGCTTGACGGCTCTCCTCCTCCCTCTTCCTCCTCTTCTGCTTCTACCTCCTCGAACATTCCTCTACCCCTAGCAGACTCCTCTTAAACTTCGGCCTCCCTCGGGGCCTCCTATGCCTCGGCAGACGGCCCTTCACCAGAAGACACCCCGTGATGTTCGATCGCTGGTTTGGCAGGTTCGACCACCCTTCATCGCCCGCTGGCTCTCCCACCAGCAGCCCAGGCCGAACCTCGGTAGCTGTAACCACTTCTTCAACCTCAATCGAAGCGGAGGCCGCTCCCGCCTCTGCCTGAAACCTCTCCGAGCCTCCGGCATCCAATGAGGGAGACGAGCCGCCCCGACCACGAGGATCTCCAAATGAATCGACATCGTTCCCTCGCCATCGTCGGACAAAACGACAATAGATGGGGAGGAAATTTCAGCATCCTCCTCCAAAACCCCTGCGGTATCCCGATCTTCGCCTCCTGACAGACCCTCCTCTGGCGCCGAAAGATCATGCGCCGCCGGAACTCCGATACTTCCGGCCCGTGGCGACGAGGAGTGCCGATCATTACTACCTCTCCTGATCCCCTTGGGGCGGGAGCCGGAAGGGCGAGACCTCTTCTCGGCCCTATGCTTGCTGCTGGAGCCGGATCTCCTGCGGTGCTTGCCCAGCTCCTCCCTCATCTGATCTACGAACGCCGACCTTTTGGCTGTAGGGGCAATAAGATTCGCCCATTAGTTTGCACAAAACCGAAGATGGAATCACAGTAAGCTATTGGCTATGAAGTGATACTCACCGCGAGGATCGACTGGACTTAATCCGGCCGCGAAGAGAGCATCCTCCGATAGAAGGGCACCGGCCAAAATGCTCGACTGTCGCGTATCACGATCAGATCCCTTTTCTCCTGCTCGGTTAACTCCGAGTGCGCTTCTGGATCCTTTACGTATTGTCCCCACACCCGAGGGAAATCCGAGCCGATATTCCCCTCGACTATAAAGAATTGCGATTTTCATTCCTTTATCGACGATGGGTTATCAAAAATCATCTTAAAGGACCTCCGGGGACCGATGTAAGGCCACTCTGAGGCCCTCCCGGAGACTAGGTTGTAGCACACCATGAATATCGGAAGGGTCGCGGTCACCCCGACACGACTGCACAACGAGATGAATCTGATGAGTTTGCGCCAGCTGTTGGGAGCCACCATGGTGAAGCATATATTGTAGAACCTCATCACCTCCCGCACCAGCGGATGAAAAGGAAACCTGAGACCTGCCCTCAAACTTTCCTCGTAGCAGAACACTCCATCCCCTAATCTAGATGTCACCCTATCCTCAGCCATCAGGAGCATCAAGGTGACATCCTGGGGAATCTTGTACAGGCGCGTATCTGCTCCAGATCCGCCAGGGTCAACTCCGAAGCCTGATCACTCGGACTCACCATATTTTCGATCGAAAGAGACGCTGAGCAAGATCACTGAGAAAACGGAGAGACGAAGTTCTTTAAGGGAAAATGAAAGAGCGCTACAAATAGGGATGGCGTCGCCACGACTCCATTTTTCCCAAAGGAAACCACCTCATGGAGAAGATGAGGCATCTCAACCAAGACATCCGGAACCGCTACTACATGCACCGTGAAAGTCGAGATCTCCTACGTGGCGCTTCCCCAGCTGTTGCCTTCGCTCCTAAGGAACAATGGATCCACCTCAAGAAGGCAAGATCACACAGCATTAATTAGGGCATCATTGCGTGGGTTGTCAAATACATGTCCCCCATTCGGATTGCGCCACCTAAGTTTATACTCCCTACGCCCAAACCTACGCTTCGAACTAGGGAGTGGGGGGCATGTGTTGAGGGGTAAAATCGCCATTGCATTGATAACCGTGCGAAGGGGCTAAGGTCAGCCCCATCCCCCCGCCCGCTACAATACACCCATAAAGAATGAGCTAACTAGTATGGTCCAGTGGGTCGAGCAACCCATAGCTCGGTTCCCCCCGAGCTACCCATAGCTCAGTTTTTCCAGGCAATCCATAGCTCGGCTACCCCGAGCAATCCATAGCTCGGTTCCCCCCGAGCTACCCATGGCTCGGTTCCCCCCAGCCATTCATAGCTCGGCTTCCCCTGGAAACTCATGGCTCGGTTTCCCCGAGCAATCCATAGCTCGGCTTCCCCGAGCAACCCATAGCTCGGCTCCCCCGAGCAATTCATGGCTCGTCTTCCCCGAGCAACTCGATAATGGCTCGGTTTCCCCGAGCAATCCATAGCTCGTCTTCCTCGAGCAACCCATAGCTCGGCTCCCCCGAGCAATCCATGGCTCGTCTTCCCCGAGCAACTCATAGCTCGGCTTCCCTAAGCAACCCATAGCTCGGTTCCTCCGAGCCATCCATAGCTCGGCTTCCCCGAGCAACCCATAGCTCGGCTTCCCCGAGTAACTCGTAGCTCGACATGCACCTCCGCGGAACCTGGCGCGGGAAAGCCCAAGTCTAGTGTAACGGAATCCCAAACGAAGAATCGTATCGAGGAGTGGCCTAGGATCTGCGATAATGGCTTGGGACCTACGCAGTCATTAGACCTCAAGCCATCAGAGAGCTTTTTCAGCCGTCGATCCTCCAATAGACAAGATACGGATCCCACGGCCTCACAACGACTTGATTCGAATCATTTCCGTATCCCAACAACCTTCGAACCTTCCAGAAGGCGCTCAAGATTCAGGTGATTGCCTATAAATAAGGTACTTCTAGATTCTCTCAGGTACGTGCGCACAAGCCCCTAACATAGCTCACTCTCACTCTGACTCTCTCTCTCTCTTTCACTACTCCTTCTTCTCCCTCTCTGCCGTCGGCGCTCCCCAAGAGCTCCCCGATTGGCCGCCCCTGGAGGGACTCCCCAGAGAGATCCTTGTCCTCATTTCTGTTGATCATCGATCCCCATTGATTTGAGCGTCGGAGGGTCTTCCGCGGAGGGCCACCCCCAACGTCTCTTACGTGAGGACTTCTGTGCAGGTCCGCCCAGGAGGAAGCCCGATCAGGAGACTGATCGCGTCTGAATCGAAGGACAGATCCCGGTGGTAACAGTTTCTTTCTTTCTTTCTTCATTTTTATTTTCCATTGTGTGCCTTCGTTCAGTAAAATAGAATGGACACTCGGATGGATCAACATAAAAGTTAAATTTACTCTTGTTTACGCTAAAGGAATATATACAGATAGAACTAGCACCGAACAACAACGAACGCAAAAGCACTGTAACAAGGAAAGCAAATCATTTTGCAGAAAAATTCATCTCTAAAGACGTCACAGTTTTTTTGTCGGGACTCCATATAGAATGCCGTTCTCGAGCAGGAAATGGCAGATTGGCACGGTCCCAGGCTTCCCATTGAGCACCTTGAAAGCCAGGCTTTTGCGGTTGAATCGGGCCGTCTCCGTGTGGCATACGGCCACGGCCTCCACCTTTGTACCGTCGTTCCCGACCATCGACACCGTGTATGCTACCATTCTATTCGTGTGGCAAAAAAACACAGCATACGCGTAATTCATAACATGGCAGGCCACGAACTTGGAGCCAGCCAGCCTTTGCACTTTGGATACGGTGTACACTTGCTTCGGGGTACCGTTGGCATCCGCCGTCGTCGACAAGGCCCAGAGGTTACGCGTCCCAAGGGTCGACGTGCTGAAATCGACCATGGACTCGAGCGAAGTGGCGCAGTACATTTTCACTCCATCTGGTGGGGGCTCCTCGCACTCCTGAAGGATCTTCTTCATGGATAACGCTTTGATGGAGTTGGGCTCGACGGAAAGGCGGGCAAGGATTTCTGGAAACTTGATGGAGGAGAAGGGAATGGAGTCAGCTATGCGACGAGGAAGAATGCCGGCGCCAGAGCCAGTCCGGATGAAGTGCACGGTTTTGTTGGCCCCCGGGTGCAAGTCCTTCTGTAAGAAGAAGAGGGAACAAAGAGAGCAATCCTTGAATTCGGTTGCTGGGGCTTTGTAGGTGTAGATGATAGCGATTTTCCGCTCCGCATTCCGGCCTCCCCTTGCAGGTGGTACTAAAGTTGAGCCCTCCCTTACCAGCTGCCTCCTCGTCAACTAATAAATCTGCAGTCAGCAGCGCAAACTAATGATAAGCCCTGGAATCTCGATCGACCTTGGCCAGCTGAGATCTTCTATCTAGCTAATTTTTTTCAGACGAGCATAAGTTGTTAATTTAATTTTGAAATTGCTCGTCGCTGAGTGCATGAGAGGTGATGTCCCTACATAATCTTGTATGCATATACTTTCAAGTAACCTTAATTAATTGTTAAATCGATATCATGAATTTGATATTTACATAATGGTTCAATCGATATAATTAACAAATAACTCCAATTAAATAATAATGGTATATATTTATGTGTTAATTAATTATGCCAAGTTCTATGAAGCCAGAGATATGGAAGCGAAATGAACCAGACATGTCTCAGCACAACTTATAACTATTTTGAGCTCAGTTTTGAGGATTAATTAAACTTCGGTTATCAGAACCAAGCATAAGCAGTCAGAAGTATATGAGAGAGAGACCATGGATAGCACTGGGCATGGGTGTGTTTGGCAGGACTGCGTGCCAGTAGACCTCGGCAGGTGAAGCAGAATGGCTTACTCCTATTTCAAGCTGAAGCAAATCCTCGCATGGGTCAGAGATCTATTAATTAATAACCTAACGGAATCAAAAGGAGGGGGAATTAGCCAGTGCTTACTGCAAGGAGAATGAGAAAGAGGAAAGGCCCCATGACTGCGCGAACCAAGAGAAGGCTGAACTTAGGATGGCATCTCCAGCTCCAGACAGCCGAGCGTTTATATCGGAATCAACGTATAAGCTTGTATTGCCCAATTGCCCGCTATAAAACGCTGCTTGCCCATGGCCACGGCTTGTCTCCACCCTCGTTAGTCTACATTCTGGGCCCGTGCATCACATCAGCCGGGACCCACGTATTGCGGACGGGTCCTGAGTGGATTGTCAGGGGTCAAAATTCAAAGCTGGACATTTTTTAATGCATTGTCCTTCCATCATTAATTTCTTCATTTCCCTTGTGAGATATCTCAATTTGTTGACTATGGTCAAAAAAATCATTTCTTTCGGTTCCTGCCCACCACCATTTCCTTATCTGGTTCGAGAAATTTTCCACTCCTGTCCAAAATCTAAAGATTTTTTTTTTTTTTTTACAAGCACATCATTCTCAGGCATAAGTCAAGTCTGATAAATCAAAATACATAATTTACTGTAAGATCTTATTAACTTTGCAATCCAGTCCCACATCAAAGAGGAAGAGAAGCACCATCAGATACTGAATGGAAAATTAAGGTAATATTTTAAAATCAAACCATTTAGCGGACTGAAAAAGAGAACGGATCATGAGTCCATGATTTAATCACTTGATCAACCTCTATTAGCTTGTGATGCCATAAGGACATAATAAATATTAATTATTTATTAATTATCTAATAAATATATCAAAATTATATATTTATAAATTATAATTTTTTTTTAAAATTTGTAGTGTCATTTTAGTAATTATTAGTATTATAAATCTATAGCAATAATATATTACAGAAAATGCATGAAGTAATAACAATATTCTTAAGAGCTAATAAGGTGAAAATAATAAAGATATAAAAAAATATAAATTTATTGATCTACGAATTTAGTGTCTTGCATAGTTTGTAGAAGAAGTAAGACTCAATATTTAAAAGCTTACTTTTGTTGTTTTCTATAACAAATAATATTGTTCAGTAGTGTAAAATTTGTAAATTGAAAATGATAATACAATATTATAAGGAAGAATAAAACAATTAGATTCAATATCTATTTGGATAAACTATGGCATACATAAAAAATAATTATGAAGTACCAATCGATATCATAAGTATTAATTAAGCATAAGATCAAATGTTATCATCTAAAATCCACATAACATCACATGATACTTTGAATCAACTCAAAATAAAAAATGAAAGATAGTTCACTTACACAAACCAATATCCAAATTTTGAGTCATACATCCAAAATAGTTTAGCAAAATAATGTAAGCAATATTTGAAAAAATACAATAAACACTAGATAACCACATCTTCATAATTTATATCATTGATAAGTCTACAAGGCAATCATCTATCAACCAAGTTATTTCCTCTCCAAATCTGAAATCGGTATTTCAATACCAAAGGCTTTCAAATATACTTCTTGAGCCTTTAACACTTCACCATTTATACAATCATCTATAAAAGTAAAAAATAAAAATATTATGCTAGTCTATTTTTTTTAAAAACAAAATAATGCACATTTAACAATTCTCTCTACAAACCTTCTTGTAGAAGATGACATTTCTTTTCATCTCCCGGAATTTATGTCTCTTTATAAAGCTTCCTCTCCAGCTCATCATAGTCAAGAAATGGAGCTTCTTCTTCTTCTTCTTCTTCAATATCAGATAGCCAAAATTCAATGGTATCAATGTTTCAGAGTTAATAGGATTATAATTCTTCTTTTCGATATAAGCCCTATGAAATTTGAAATATAATTAAGAACTAAAAAATTGTATTCAAATATAATTAAATCAAATTTAAAATTTAGTATCAAAAGGCTATAAATACGAAGCAAGAGTAATTTACCTATTCTTCAAATGCAAATTATCATGAACATATACAAGATCATTGGGCTTTTGATGTTTATATTTATTCCTTTCTTGGTATGTATACATTATTGTGCTCACAACTTGAGAAACTTAAAGTTTGACTAAATACTCTAATTGCTAACTTTTGCACATTTTGAGCATCATATCTAAATAACCTGCGCCATTTATCTTCATGTTAGACTAAGATAGTAAGAATGGAGAACCATTATATGCTAAAGTACTAATAATAATAAATTTTGAAAGTAAATAAATTTATAATTTTTACCTAATTGTATAGTCTATGTGCTTAAAGTAAACTCTCTCTTAAAGCTATCAATATGATGTAAAGAGTCTAATCTCTTATAATTGTTGGGTCTTGTTAGGTGTTGATTTGGTATTAATAATATCATGAAATTATGGCATAACCTCTAATTTCATAGAAAATATAGCTTGATCATATTAAAAAGAGGGTTCAATCAATAAGCAGCGGGATGCATATTTTATCTTTATTATCAATCCCAACAGTCCTTAATGATTTTTGCATAAGGCTTGTATAATATCTTTTTATATAAAAATAACTTTTTGATCCTAACCTCTTCCTATTCATTCCTTCATATACATATCTAATAGAAGGCTTCTTATCTGAATTTGCAATATGCAATAAGCGAATAAGTGGCTCCATAATTTTCATCACAATTAAACAGGCATTCCAAAACTTCTTATCTAAAATAATGGCTATAACTTCATTTGCTTTTTGTCTCTTGCATATCTAGAGTCCTTGAAATCCTGACTAGTAACCAAAGCTTGTAAATCATGCATATGCTAATAGATATTCTACAATGCAATGAATGTAGTGGTAAAGCGGTTTGCTCCTAGTTTCACAATTGCTATCCAATCTGGTTGCCTTCTCAATCAAGCCAACAAATATACACTACAACGATTTTTTAATTAGAATACATCTAAAACAGTCTTTTATATATAGACTATATTTTTAAACCATAGTCTAGGTGAGTGTAGTTAAAAGTGTGAGTGTAGTTAAAAGTCCTTTGTTTAGACTACGTTTTTAGACGTAGTTAAAAGTCAAAAAAATTTAGTCTTTAAATACATTTAAACTACATTTTTATCAAAAAATATAGTCTATAACTGTATAAAAGACTACGTTTTTATCAGAAATTGTAGTTAAAAGTCAAAAAATGTAGTCTTTAAATACATTTAGACTATTTTTATCAGAAAATATAGTTAAAAGTTAATAAAATGTAGTCTTTAAATACATTTAAACTACGTTTTTATCAGAAATTATAGTTAAAAATTAAAAAATATAGTCTTTAATATATTTAGACTACATTTTTATCAAAAAAATGTAGTTAAAAGTCAATAAAACGTAGTCTTTAAATATATTTAGACTACATTTTTATCAAAAATTATAGTTAAAAGTCAAAAAATGTAGTCTTTAAATACATTTAGACTATGTTTTTATCAGAAAATATAGTTAAAA
Source organism: Calamus simplicifolius (assembly GCA_900491605.1). NCBI lineage: Eukaryota > Viridiplantae > Streptophyta > Magnoliopsida > Arecales > Arecaceae > Calamus > Calamus simplicifolius. The sequence goes on along the minus strand of UESW01003929.1, from coordinate 3,227,534 downwards.
GTCAATAAATTGTAGTCTTTAAATACATTTAGACTACGTTTTTATCAGAAACTATAGTTAAAAGCAAAAAAATGTAGTCTTTAAATACATTTAGACTACTTTTTCATCAAAAAATGTAGTCTATTTTGTACATTTAGACTATGTTTTTATATTAAAAATAATAATATCAATCCTGTCTTACAAACATATACTTTCAATTCTAAAAAATCCTAAAAATATTGAATTAAAATATCCAATCCTGTCATACAAACATATACTTTCAATTTCAAAAAACCTCAAATACATTGAATTGAAATATCCAATTGTCATACAAACATCCATAACATTTTCAAATAATTCAAACTTCAATAAATGTTTTCATAACGTTTCTTCAAATGAAACCTTGCAAGTACTTGACCCATTCTCCGCATAATGTCGATCTCTTCTTGTTTATAGGTTTTTTTCTTGCCAAACTGCATATATACATAAGTTAATCAGAAAAGAGCACTAAATAACACATGACACAAAAATCTAAAACATAACAAGTACTACTTATATGAATCATATACGCAATAATAACATACCTTTTCACATAAGTTACTTAGAAAAAGAGCACTAAATAACACATGACATAAAAATTTAAAACCATAAAAAGTACTACTTATATGAATCACGTACGCAATAATAACCTACTTTTCATCGGTTGAAATGATATAATTCTCAATGATCTTCTTTATATACATGATGACATAAAAGCCACATTCAACACCTGATGGTTGCTTAAGACACTTAAAAAATAATTTAAAAGTTTTTTATAAGATTCAAACAAATAAAATCTAATTTTATGAATTATTAAAAAGAATGTGCAACTCAATATACTTTAATTGACTCCCAAGTAAGTATTTTTCTTACAACTCGGTCAGCTTTAGCATTGTATATTTTGAGTGTACTAATTTAACAAAGTATAATAATAGTGTGAGACTCAAATGATATAATTTAGTTAAATTACTATAAAATTAAAAAGAAATAAATACTTATATATTAATAACATCTTTCAATTCTTTTTTCTATTGAACATCCAATAGAATCACAAAAATACACTTTGTCCTCATGAGGATCAATAACCATCAAGGACCAATGATTCCTTCATAAACATAATAACAATAATCAACAACTTAATATCAAAAGTATCAATTTTTTTAAAAAAATTACTTACCCAGGGTTATAAGGAGCTAGAAATATTGATCTACATAACAATGCTCTAATCTTTTAGCAATCAAATATAATCGTGCTCCAGCGATCCAGAGTGTATAGAGATCTGTCCAGGGTCTATGAAGCCATACATATTGAGCAGTTTTGATTTCTTGAGTTGGTTGTACAAATAGCTACACAAATCAAATTATTAGAAACTTGTAACATATAGTAATTGCATATGAAACTCAAAAAATATAAAAATATCTTATTACCTCATATATAGTACAATACAACTAGAAGTAATCTTCTCCATTGAGCAAAAGTTATCGATAGCTTCTCGAATAATATAATAGACCCATTCATAACCAAAGACACCAACATCCAATACCATAATTATTATATTTGTATCTTTCAAACTTTTTGCAATGTGATTCTTTAAATATGACAAACTCTATGGATCCTTTTCTTTATTTTCTATCTGTAACTTTTGTGGGACAATCTTAGCTTGTTAATAATAATGAAATTTAATTCACAAATGCTACATATCAAAGTTTATCAATATAAATTAATCACAAATTTATGAATAAGTTAAAAAGTTTCAGATACCTTGACTTGATCATCAATAATTAACGATCGAGGCCATGCAACGTGAGAACCAACAAAATCTTTAACTTTCACAGGATCATCACCAATTGTTATTAGAAGAAGAGCATCATCGTCAAAACAAACATCAATAGATACATGATAATTAATTTTGATCACCCAAAGGAACTCCATGTACAACAGAGTTTGGTGCTACATTCTCAATCACTGTACCATATCCAATTATATTATTAATAGATCATACTGCTAATTTGCATGGTTTTTCTTTTAAAGCAATAACATTAGAAAATATAAGTACTATGAATTTAAATAAAATGCTACAAATATAATTAAATATTAACATACCTTTTGCATGTCTCTTTGTCCAATGACAACAAAGTCTATACTTGCATTATTTTTTGTATCAGAATCAACAACAGTTTTATTTAGATGCAGTTTTTTAACTGAGCAGTAGCTACCTTTGTTTGAAACATATTGAGCACTTGCAGCAATTTTAGAAGTTTCTTTCAACTTTGTATTTTCTTCATGAAGTTGACGTAGCTGATCAAGTAATGATTTTTTTTCCTCAGCATCTTTTCTTTGTTGTTGGTTCAGTTTTCTTTGTTCTTCTAACAAATGTTGTAAGATTTCACTTGTTTTTGTTCTTTTCAAAATATTGAAATATGTTGTAGGGGTAACCATGCCTCCAACACCCCTCACTCGACCACCATGTTCAGGATTTTTCAATGCCATTCCTAGTATAAAATAAAAATAATATGATAAATATTGCACTGCAATAAAATATGTGAACAACTCATTGTCCCTTAGGGTAGTCTTAATAGCTCAACCATAAGATTTAGTGCATTTATAGTAACAAGCTTTCCTAACCTTGAACGGTTTTGCAACATGCTGGCAGATATGAAGAGTGGCTGGTTACAGTTGAGCTCTGCGTCTTACTAATAGAATTTTTCTTTGTAGGTGCAATGAAAGATATAACTTAAAATAAAGCATGTTATTGGAGGGATCAGGAGTACCTCAAATTCTCATTAAGAATATTTAGAGCTGCTGATTTTCTTACCAATAGAGTGATAATGCTCTTTTCTCATTACCAGTAGAGCGGTTGTCTTTGGGCCTGGCCTGTCCTATTTCCTAGAAGACCTGCCAATGACATGTGCAACGACTATCAAAATATGTTGGCGGTCGCCTTCCAGTTTGACTTCGAGAAGTGCCTGATTTATGTGGACCAGTTGAAGAGGAAATGTGTCGAGCAGTTCAAGGATGGGTTACTCGGGCTCGAGCACCTGGCAGTAGTTAATGGACTCTGCAAGCTGGTGGTCAACAGGATCGACAAGGCTAATCCGGTGAAGATGTACCATGTGAATCTCTCTCTCTCTTCAACTCAATTTCGGACTACTAGGTGATTGGATAATTGTTTCCTATCATGCCAATCCATCGCCTTGACCAGCGGCCGAGGGTGGAAGGGGAGCTGTCAGACCTGACATGCGATAGCGACGGCAAAATGAACCAGTTCATCAGTGGGAGGTTGAGCCTCCCACTGCATGAGTTCGGGGGCGGTGGCCACAAGGAGGGGGTTTACTATCTCGGCATGTTTTTGGGCGGGGCTTACTAGGAGGCGCTCGGGGCTGCGCAACCTATTCAGGGGGCCACAATAAGTAATTTTTTACTTCTTGATATCTCTTGGCTTGCAATCTTCAATATTTCTTCATTTATATTTTACTCCCACTAAATTATATTTCATGTATTCAGTTTTAGTTCTACTATCTTAAAACCTTAGATTCTAAAGCCTTCTCTAAATCTCTAGCTTAGCATTTACTCCAGATTTAGTTTCATCAATCAACACTATATCATCTGCAAATAACATACACCATGGGATATCATTTTGAATATGTTTGGTTAATTTATCCATAACTAATACAAAAAGATACAGACTTAAGGCAGATCCTGATGTAAACCTACAGTAATTGAAAATTTACTAGTTTCTCCTATTGTTGTTTTAACAATAGTTATTACTTTATCATACATATCTTTAATCAATTCTATGTACCTTTGGTAACTTTTTTTTCTCTAAAACCCATCATATTATTTCTCTAAGTACTCTATCATATGCTTTCTCTAAATCAATAAAGACCATATGAAGGTCTTTTTTCTTTTTCCTATACCTTTCTATCAATCTTCTTAATAAATAAATAGCTTCTATGATTGATCTTTCAAGCATAATCCAAATTAATATTGACACCAAAGTTTTAGCTCTTATTCAATTTTTTATTACTCTCTCCCATAATTTTATTGTATGACTTATTAGCTTAATTCCTTTATAATTTGCACCATTTTGTATATCTTCTTTATTTTATATATGGATATTAATATACTTTTTCTTCAATCATCTGGCATTCTTTTAGTTGCTACAATCCTGTTAAATAAGTTGACTAACCATATGACTCCAATTTTTTCTAAGCCTTTTCAAACCTCAATAGGGATCGCATCTAGTTCTAATGCCTTTGTATTTTTCATTTTACTCAAAGCCTTTTTAACCTTGAGCATACTAAATTTATGAAAAAAATTATATTTATTTATTACTCCTAGGTTATCATATCCTTCTACCCTTAAATTTATTAAATTATTTTTATTTAATAAATTTTTAAATAGCTTTTTCATCATTCTTTTATCTATTCTTCTTTTACTAAGACTCTTTCATCTTCATCCTATACATTTAATATAGTCAAGATCTTTTATTTTCTTTCTCTTAGTTTGCTAGTTTATATATATCTTTTTACCTCCTTTCATATAGTCTATTAGATAAATTATCATAAGCTTTAAATTTGGCATACTTACCACTTTTTAGCTTCTTTCTTTTGCATCCCTATACTTTTTAATACTTTCTTCATCCTTAGCTTCTTGCCAAATTTTGTAGCTTATTTTTTTAAGCTTGATGGTAGCTTAAACTGAGACATGCATGTTTTAATTATTGATAACAATTATCAATGCAAAAATTTAAAGATTACATACTAATCTATCTAACATGCATCAAGATCATATCTTTGCCTTGTATATAGGATCGATTGATCCAAAATAGCATATAAATAAAACTATCAAGATCATGTCTTGATCTTCAAGGCAAGAAGTCATACTTCTTATCTTGAAGCATGCCTTAAGATCTAGGGATCATATCACTTACCTTAAAGGCAATTGGTAAATCCTTTTATGCTCTGCAGCCGTTCAATCGTCCGGCCTCTAATATCGTCCATGCGAAGCCCCGAATGATCGGATTCCCGGGAGTGCTAGCTCGCGAAAAATGACTTTGCTGATATTGAATCCTCCACTTGAATTCTTCTTCTAAGATCCTCCACACTTCCGCTAGCACCAGAATCACCAGGATTTTTATTCTAATTCTTTAGAAAATCAATTCACTACATATCGTGTGTTGTTTTTCTCTTCTGTGTAATCTGGTGAGGGATGTTCTCTATTTATAGTCTCTTTTTAGCCAGCCCATTAAATTCTAACATTTAGAATTCCGCCGCTTGGTGAAAACCAAAGAGACGCCGAAGAGCTTGGTTAATTCCAACGTTCGGTAAAAAACCAAAGAGTGGTCGATCCGTAGCGCTTGATTAATTCCGACGTTCGATAAAAACAAAAGAGTCGTCGAATCGAGTGCTTGGTTAATACAAAGAGGTGCATTTATTCTAACACTTTAGAATTCCGACGGAATTGTTTGGAGAGATTAATGCAAGACATTAAATTCTATATGTGAATTTAATCTCTCAACTTATGCGAGAGGTTTGGGTTTAGTTTTTGGTTTAAGCTAATCTGAATTTATTGGACTGAACCCACATAGATCATGGTCCTAGCCCAAATCAAATTTGGCTAGTCCTGAATCTATTTAAATCCAAATCAAGTCTAATTTAAATCAATATTTGAAATTGACTAGTCCTTCTAATAGACTTAAACCAAATTGAATCTTATTCAATTGCACTGCAAGAAAGTATGATATTTATGGCGAACCTATTACGGCAAAATATTTTCGTCGTATAGTTTATTTATAACGGCAAAATAAAAATTAATTTCGTCATAAAACCTATTTATTACGGTGAAATAATTTTTCACCGTAATAAAAAAACTTATTACGATGAATTTTAAAATTCATCGTAATAGGTCCCGATCATATTTTAGGATTTTAAACTTTTTTGTTTTTCTTTCATTTTATTACGGCGAAATAATTTGTCACCATAATAAAAAGCGGTATTACGATGAATTTTTTAATTCATCGTAATAGGTCTAGATAATATTTTAGGATTTTAATTTTTTTGTTTTTTTTTCATTTTATTACGGTGAAATAATTTTTTGCCTTAATAAAAAGACTTATTACGATGCATTTTTAAATTCATCGTAATAGGTCCAGATCATATTTAGGATTTTAATTTTTTTTATTTTTTTTTCATTTTATTACGGCAAAATAATTTTTTGCCTTAATAAAAAGATGTATTACGACAAATGTTTAAATTCATCGTAATAGGTCCCGATCATATTTTAGGATTTTAATTTTTTTGTTTTTCTTTCGTTGTATTATGGCAAAATAATTTTTTGCCTTTATAAAAAAGATTTATTACGATGAATTTTAAAATTTGTCATAATAGGTCCCGGTTATATTTAAGATTTTAATATTTTTTTCTTACGTTTTATTACGGCGAAATAATTTTTCACCTTAATAAAAAGATGTATTACGATGAATTTTTAAATTCATCGTAATAGGTCCCGATCATATTTTAGGATTTTAATTTTTTTTTGTTTTTCTTTCGTTGTATTATGGCGAAATAATTTTTCGCCTTAATAAAAAAGACCTATTACGACGCATTTAAAAATTCATCGTAATATGTCCCAGTTATATTTTAAGATTTTAATTTTTTTTGTTTTTCTTTCGTTTTATTATGGTGAAATAATGTTCGCCATAATAAATGGACTTATTACGACGAATATTAAAACTCGTCGTAATAGGTCTCGGTTATATTTTAAGATTTTAATTTTTTTTTTTTTTTTATTTTATTACGGCGAAATAATTATTCACCGTAATAAAAGGACTTGTTACGATGAATTTTAAAATTCGTCGTAATAGGTCCGTGTTATAATTCCCGAATAAAACAACGTATTACGACGAATGTTAAAATTCGTCATAATAGAGTGAAAAAAAAAATCTTAATCTACCGCGGGACCTTACTACGATAAAATTTAATTTCGTCGTAATAAGGTCCGTAATCCTTTCCTACCGTGAGACCCCTCCCGCGATTTATTTCGTGAAACCCTTGCTCCCACCGTCTTCCCTCCCCCCCCCCCCAGCTCCTCTCCGCCTTCGGCCCCCAAACACCAGAACCCTCCCCCGCGGACGCCGAGCTCTTCTCTGTCATCCCTCGGACGAGGTGAGAAGAAGAAGGGCTTTATAAAACCCTCTCGCTCGTGATTCTTCTTTTCTTTGGTCCGTGTTTTTTTTTCACTTGGATTTTTTTTTGATTTTGTTGTTTTCTGATTTGGGGGGTTTTAATTTCCCCTCCGCTCGTGCTGCTGTCATCGTTGTTAGCTCTAATGAGAAGCTTATAGCTGGATCTCCGCCTTCTGCTTCCGCCGATCTCGCCGGATTCGATCTGCTCGGAGCGAGGGCTGTGCTTTTGTTGGAGTCCTGACTTTGGGCAGCACAGGAAGATTCAAACAGGGCAAGGGAGAGGTTCAGGGGGATGTAGATCAGATCTGATACAAAGTAGGTGTAGAAATTGGGGGAAGGGCAGAGTGGTACGCGCGTCACCGAAACAAAGGTCCTCCTCCTACTTCCCCATTCCGCCCTTAGTTTCTACTAGCAGCTCCTTATTTTTTCTTTGCATATTATGGGAACTAAGAATAAATATAGCTGATTTACATATGATAGAACAAGCCTTAGAGTTGCAATGTTACTGGTATATAATGTTTATCAGACTTGATGCATTAAAACTTTGATGATGGATACATATCCAATGAAGTAGAGTGGGGTCAATATCACCATCATGGTTCGCTGTCAAGTGATCCTCTTGGCCATGAGATTGTTATTCTTTCCTATTCTTCTTCATGCTTAAATATTAAGCAATAACCCACCACCAACGGTTTGGAGGGCCTATGATCATAATATGGAAGCTTGGTTGAATTGCTTGCAGTAAACTCTGATGTGAATTTCTTACTTTACTTTGAAGCTCATTCTATATCATTCCAACTCTTAAAAGGAAAGATTTTATATAATTAGGTAAGTTGAGAGGAGGTCCTGGCCCTCAAAATGGATCTAAAACTGAACCAAATTTAAATTATTCAAACATGGATTCAGATAGAGATGCTCCTAAATTTTGAATTCAGATAAAAAACTAGTGTAGATGTATTATACCATACTGGCAAGGTGCTGATGTGTTATCGAGTTTTGATTTGGCATAGATCAAAACGGTTTGAATTGAATAGAACCATCTTGTACCATTTGATACTGGCATGTATCATTCGGTATCGAGTAGTACCATGGTTAAGAGTAAGAAAAGAATTAGCAATCTGTTTTTGTACGATGTATGTACCATAGAGTATCAATCTATATCGTATTGTATCTATATTGTACCAATTGTGTGGATCTTCATCCTACTACATTGCAATCTTCCCCTCATCTTATATCTAGATAAATTACATTCATTCTTGGTCTGTTTACATGTTATCAACATGAATGCAGTTTTCCCTTGATCAAACCTGAAAGGTTTATTCCTCAGATCTTACAAAGCCTGAAACCTTGATTCATTGGATTTTCAACTTTTTGTTTAGCATCCTAACATTCTTTCAAAAGAGCACCTGGGATAAAGTTCTTGTGGATATGATTTTGGTCTCATGATTGGTTCATGAAGGTCTTTTCTTTTGCTTTGTGTCTAAACATGAGTGGGCTGCAGGGTATAGGTTCAAGATAGGTGGAGGAATTTTGACTTTTGAGAATCAAAGGCTTAAGTGCTGCAATCTGCTTCAAATCTGAGTTGAACAGCTTTTGAATATGTGATACCATGTAACTTGTCATTCAATTTGCAAAGTCAATGGGAACAAAATAACTCATGCCATGATTATCTTGTATTCTACATTCCATCAGAGACAACCCTTGCTTTCAACCTGGTCAGCCTGGCCCAAGTAGGTACATGGTGGATTGTCCTCAACAACACTGGTTTACAAACATGAGTAACAAACTTTTATTTGACAGACCTTTTATAGTAGTTTTACCCATATTAGTACTTTTGTCTTCATCCCTTCAACATTGGACAGCTTCCCCTTCTCTAGATATCCAGTCACAGTGGTGAAGAATCTCAAGATCGAGGAATCCTTGTAACTGAGCTCGCATGCAGAGGGCATAAATACAGTAAGCTTCTTGGTCTCTTCATTGAACTCGTAGTTGGTGGTGATAGGGCCAGTTGACCCCATAAAAAATAAAAATTTTTGGACGGCTCCAAGATCGACGGCCCCAAAGGCCGACGGCTCCAAGACCGTCGGCCACAAAGGCCGACACCTTCAAGACCAACGGCCCCAAAGGCCGACACCTCCAAGGCCGGCACCTCCAAGCCAGGCGGCCCCAGCACCTTCCTAGCCGGCCCCCTACGTCTCCATGCTAGGCGGCCCCGGCACTTCCCAGCCGGCCCTGGCACTTCCCAGCCGGCCTCGGCATCTTCCTAGCCGGCCCCCTACGTCTCCAAGCTAGGCGACCCCGATACTTCCTAGCCGGCCTCGGCATCTTCCTAGCCGGCCCTCTACGTCTCCAAGCTAGGCGGCCCGGCACTTCCCAGCCGGCCCCGGCACTTCCCAGCATGGCGGCCCCGGCACTTCCCAGCCGGCCCCGGCATCTTCCTAGCCGGCCCCCTACGTCTCCAAGCTAGGCGGCCCCGGCACTTCCCAGCCGGCCCCGGCATCTTCCTAGCCGGCCCCCAACGTCTCCAAGCTAGGCGGCCCAGCACTTCCTAGCCGGCCCCGGCACCTTCCTAGCCGGCCCCCTATGTCTCCAAGCTAGGCGGCCTCGGCACTTCCCAGCCGGCCCCGGCACTTCCTAGACGACCCCGGCATCTTCCTAGCCGGCCCCTACGTCTCCAAGCTAGGCGGCCCCGGCACTTCCCAGCCGGCCCCGGCATCTTCCTAGCCGGCCCCCTACGTCTCCAAACTAGCCGGCCCCGGAACTTCCTAGCCGGCCCCAGCATCTTCCTAGCCAGGCCCCTACGTCTCCAAGCTGGGCGGCCCCGGCACCTCCCAGTCAGCCCCAGCATCTCCAGTTCCGCCGAGTCGGGCAAGGCCATCCCCGGCCGGCCCGACTCGGCCCCAGCGTCTCCAATTCCGCCGAGTCGGCCAAGGCCATCCCCGGCCAGCCCAACTCGGCCCCGACGCCTCTGAGTCCGTCGATTCGGCCCCACCCCGGCACTCTCTTGCCAGCGGGATTGGCCCCAGCCATCTCGGGTCGACCCGGCTCGGCCCTGATAAGATGGGATTTTTTAGTTCCCGCCAGATCAGCCCCAGCATGGCCCTATCAGTTCAGGGCGCCACCTCTCTGACGCGCACCGCCTGACAGCGCCAGATCCAACAACCCACTGGCCACGCTGGTGATGGGACAGGACCCACCTACCCAACAACTGATGGGACGTAGCCCACCAACCAGCTCAGATCACGCAAGGGCTTAGCAGATATTCTGACTTCACGAAAACCCACGTGATCGTGCCAACGTCAACCCCTATAAAAGTGTAAATCACTTCGAGAACCAGGTAACGCAAGTTTACACACTTGATACCCTAATACTCAGAGGAAAATTCTGGTCCTTCTGAGATCTCTCCCTTTTCCAAGAGCTCTCTCGAGCTCCTTCTCTGCTGTGACCTCAGTTGCTAACTTGGGCATCGGAGGGTCCCACCGGAGATCCCCCTCCGGTCCTGGGACTTTTCTGCAGGTAACCTGGTGAAGAAGAGCCTCCATTCTGGACGTCCAGAAGAGGTGATTGAGCGTCATCAAATTGGCGCGCCAGGAAGGGGGATAAGAAAAAGTAGCGAACATTCTTCCTGAGCTACATCTCTCCCCCTCTTCTCTTCAAGAAGCCATGGTGGTGACGAGAGCTTGGGATGCCTCCGTCAGCTGCCCGGCGGGGCTCCTCCCGCCAGCTAGGCAGCAGGAGGCCAATCCCCCTTCTACCAACCCTCCAGTTGCCTGCCCGCCGCCGGAGGCCGTTGATCAAACAGCAGAGCGGCTGGTGACTCTTTCCTAGCAAGTCCAGAATCTCACCGCCATGGTCCACGGGCTCCAGCAACAACAGTCCGTGGCCACCCAGCATCAGACTGCTCCCCTCGCCAGTCAACAGTCGGTGAGGGGAGGTTCTCCTCAGCGGGAAGTTGGTCGGCGAGAGACCGGCCGACATCAGGTTTTTCCTAGGAAGCCTCGATGCGAGCCCTCCAAGCGGCCACAGTCCTCTGACCGCGGCCCCAACAAATTTTTTCCCAAGCCACATCATCACAAGGAACCCAGGCGGAAGTCCCGACTTCCGTCTCCATCTCCTTCTGCCTCTTCTTCTTCTTCTTCCTCTGAGCCATCTCGGAGGGCCCCGACGATCAGCCGCCAGGCGGAGGAACGCCTGGAGGAGTACAACAGGCGCCTCGATGAGCTCACCAAGAAGATCAACCATCAGCCGGAGGAAGAGTTCAACACTCATCCTCCTTACACTCGCCGCATACTGGAGAAACTAGTTCCCTCCAGGTTCCTCTTCCCCCAAGTGGACCCGTACGATGGTACGACCAACCCCCTCGACCACCTCGAGAGTTACAAGGCTATGATGCAAGTCCAGGGTGCCTCAGATGCCCTTCTCTGCAAGGCCTTCCCCGCAACTCTGCGGAAGGCCGCCCGTGCATGGCACTCACGCCTGCCCCCTCACAGCATCGACTCCTTTCGGGAGCTGGAGAAAGCCTTTCTGGCACACTTCGATGCCTACCGGTGAATCCCAAGGGTAGCCGACAGTCTCTTCTCTGTCCGTCAGAAGGAGGGAGAGTCTCTACAGGACTTTGTGTCCCGGTTCAAGGCCACCGCCCTCGAGATCTATCATCTCGACGACGCGGTGGCAGCACTGGCGTTGAAGCGGGGACTCCTCCCATCCCGCTTCACTTTCTCCTTGGATAAGAAGCCCCCAAGCTCTTATTCCGATCTCCTCCTCCGAGCTCAGAAATATATCCGCGCGGTTAAAGCCGACTTCACCCGCCGGGAATCTTCAAGAAACTCCAGCCACAAGCCTGCTTGCCCCGAGCCAGCGGGCCTCCTCGACACAAGCGAGCTGACCCGCCTCGTCATTCCGAGAACATGCGTCGTAGCCCCGTCCCCGACGAGGGTAAGCTCATGCCTCTTCTAGCCCCTCGATCCCACATTCTGATGGAGATCGAGGGCGAGCCTTATCTCCAACATCCTCCTCCATGAAGAAAGGTCCTCCCCACGATGTGAGCCGCTACTGCCATTTCCACCGGGATTACGGCCACGACACCGACAGCTGCTATAGCTTGAAGCGGGCCATCAAGGAGCTCATCCAGCGGGGCTACCTCGGCAAGTATGTCCAGAAGATGCAACAGCCACTGCCAGCCATCATGGGGCCTCCACCAGCTCAAGCCACCGTCGACAACACTCCCACGGAGCGGACGATCGGGACGGTGTCCTGGGGATCAGCTTCTACACCTAAACGGCCGAGGGGGGAGGAGTTGCCGAGTAACATACTTCCTGGGAGGGTCCCTACCACATCACCGAACACTTCACAGGGGGGCATGCAAAATTAGAGGAACTTGATGGGAAACCCATTCCACGTACCTGGAATGCGGGCAACCTCCGTCAATATTACCAATGATGTACTCCCAGAAGCATGAGTAATAAAGAAAGCCCCTTCTGATGCCACAGCTTATTCTCCCTTGCACCAAGTCTCTCAAAAGGAGCTCACCGGCATCGCGGCCCACAGGACACCACTCGGCCCCGGCACGGCGGTGCCCCTGAGTAGGTTAAGACCCTAAAGGCTCTGTACCCAGCTGAGTCGCCACTTGGGCGGCACACAAACCCCCAAGATGGTTCAAAAGGAGCTCACTGGCATCACAGCCTACGGGACACCACTCGGCCCCGGCACGGTGGTGCCCCCGAGTAGGTTAAGACCCTAAAGGCTCTGTACCGGCTGAGTCGCCACTTGGGCGGCACACAAACCCCTAAGATGGTTCAAAAGGAGCTCACTGGCATCGCGGCCCACGGGACACCACTCGGCCCCAGCACGGTGGTGCCCCCGAGTAGGTTAAGACCCTAAAGGCTCCGTACCCAGCTGAGTTACCACTTGGGCAGCACACAAACCCCCAAGATGGTTCAAAAGGAGCTCACTGGCATCGCGGCCCACGGGACACCACTCGGCTCCGGCACGGCGGTGCCCCCGAGTAGGTTAAGACCCTAAAGGCTCCGTACCCGGCTGAGTCACCACTTGGGTGGCACACAAACCCCCAAGATGGTTCAAAAGGAGTTCACTGGCATCGTGGCCCACGGGACACCACTCGGCCCCGGCACGACGGTGCCTCCGAGTAGGTTAAGACCCTAAAGGCTCCGTACCCGACTGAGTCACCACTTGGGCGGCACACAAACCCCCAAAATGGTTCAAAAGGAGCTTACTAGCATCTCGGTCCATGGGACACCACTTGGCCCCGGCACGGCGGTGCCCCCGAGTAGGTTAAGACCCTAAAGGCTTCGTACCCGGCTGAGTCGCCACTTGGGCGGCACACAAACCCCCAAGATGGTTCAAAAGGAGCTCACTGGCATCGCGGCCCACGAGACACCATTCGGTCCCGGCACGGTGGTGCCCCCGAGTAGGTTAAGTCTCTAAAGGCTCCGTACCCGGTGAGTCACCCCTCGCAGTGGTTCCCACACCACCGAGGTGGTTCAAAAGGAACCTGACGACTCTCAGCTCTCAGGTCACCCTCCGGGGTTCAAAAAACTTCCAGACTCCGCGTTGAAGAGGATTACTAGCTGCCCTCTACGTCTCCAAGCTAGCCAGCCCCGGCACTTCCCAGCCGGCCCCAGCATCTTCCTAGCCGGCCCCCTATGTCTCCAAGCTGGGCGGCCCCGGCACCTCCCAGCCGGCCTCCTACGTCTCCAAGCTGGGCGGCCTCGGCACCTCCCAGTCGGCTCCGGCGTCTTCAGTTCCGCTGAGTTGGCCAAGGCCATCCCCGGCCGGCCCGACTCGGCCCCGGCGTCTCTAGTTCCGCCGAGTCGGCCAAGGCCATCCCCGGCCGGCCCAACTCGGCCCGACGCCTCCGAGTCCATCGATTCGGCCCCGCCCCGACACTCTCTTGCCAGCGGGATTGGCCCCAGCCATCTCGGGTCGACCCGGCTCGACCCTGATAAGACGAAATTTTCCAGTTCCTGCCAGATCAGCCCAGCATGGCCCTATCAGTTCAGGGCGCCACCTCTCTGACCTGCGCCGCCTGATAGCGCCAGATCCAACAACCCACTGGCCACGCTGGTGATGGGACAGGACCCACCTACCCAATAACTGATGGGACATAGCCCACCAACCAGCCCAGATTCACGCAAGAGCTTAGCAGACATTCTGACTTCACGAAAACCCACGTGATCGTGCCAGCATCAACCCCTATAAAAGGGTAAATCACTTTGAGAACTAGGTAACGCAAGTTTACACACTTGATACCCTAATACTCAGAGGAAAATTTTGGTCCTTCTGAGATCTCTTCCTTTTCCAAGAGCTCTCTCGAGCTCCTTCTCTGCTGTGACCTTAGTTGCTAACTTGGGCATCGGAGGGTCCCACCGGAGACCCTCCTCCGGTCCTGGGACTTTTCTATAGGTAACCTGGTGAAGAAGAGCCTCTGTTCCCGACGTCCAGGAGAGGTGATTGAGATCATCAGGTGGCATCCTTAGGGAAGAGGCCTATTGGCATGTCATATTCTTGCAGTAGATCATGCAATGGTTTCTGCATTTTTCATGAAGAGACCCTTTTCCCAGTTAGATTTAAAAAAAATGGATACAAGAAAACTAAATGCTTTGTTGATGAAATTTTTCTGCATCAAGAATACTGAACTCAATGGAAAACTATATTAACATTTGGCTCACATTTTTCTGACTTTTTTATTATCTACAAAGGGAAAGGCAACTGAAGAAAGGCTTGGCAGTGTAGTCATCCACTAGGAACACTTCTATTGAAACTCTTGCTGGAGTTATATTGACTTCCAGTTCTGCATATGGTTTGATATTATAAGCATAATAAAGATTTGAGCTCATGATGCTATGGTTGTCCATGGACAGCCACAAACATGAATGTAGTATGGTCTATGCTGCACCTCTTTTTTCTTTTAATTTCTAGTTCCTTGTTCAGAGAACAGTCATGATCTGGCAGTAGAGATTATCTCACTTGAGCACAAAACTATTGAAGGTCCATCTAGGAACAGAAGAGGCACAGCGAACACATTTGAACCAATAGATAAGAAGCTATATCATCATATTGGAATTTGTGTTATAAATGCTGGAAATTTATTGATGGGAAAAGAGCTTGTCGACATGGGAACTGTACCTTTAATTTTATTCTTTTACGGGGAGATCCCATGACATAATACTATAAATATATATATCCCAGGGCATCTACCAGAAAGTCACCAATCTCGCTAGGAAAAGCATCAATACGAGAACAGCTAATTAATAATGCCCATAAGCTACAGAATTTGCCTCCCAGTTTGCCGAACCAACTGTAATGTTTGAAGTTACATTCATTGCAACAAACAGCTATTGTACGTCACCTGTTAAACCTAATATAGTTCATTGCTCTTTCCTCTATCAGCTTAAATTTTGAAGGTCAATCAATTATTTAACCAATTAATTACATCATGCCACCAAAAAAGTCAATTGTGAAGCATTTGCAATTAAGCTTTCCATTGTATCTGATTGAAGTATATTTTTCATCGTGTGCACCAGCTGTATGGATTGATTTAAGCTATCTATGTTTATATTTGATAAATTTTCTTTACAGGAAAAATTTAGGAGTTAATTAATTCTGCTTTGTGTTCTCCAGTAGAATCCACATTGTCGAATGCATTTTTTTTTTCTTTCCTTTGATCCCTCATTGGTTGTATGTGATTTTTTTAAAATCAAAGTATGCTAATTGCTTTGATGAGTCAGGATGAGGCCCTGCTTAAGGTAACTATAGAATATTTCGTAATAAAAAAATGCTGATTTATGAGTGAAACTTATGTGCAGTTCATAAATTTGGATCTTCTAAATCTAATTATATATTATGCAGCTCCATATATGGTTTACATGAGTTTTAGAGATTTTCTTTAAACGAGTAGGATATTTTGAGATAAATCTGAATTTCTTTAAATGAGGTTCACTATTTTTACTCAGATTTGATGTTATCCAACGATGCCGATTGATAAGAGTTGGATACATAAGAAACGAAATTGTCCAGAATATGATGCCGGTATTAAGAAGTTCATAGAAAAGGCAAGGCTTCATGTTAATGAAGAAGGGAAGATACGTTGTCCTTGTGTGCGGTGTTATAATAGCAAATGGCATAAGCCTGATTTAGTTAAATTACATTGTATGTTAAAGGGTTCTCGAAGACGTATCAGACGTGATATTTTCATGGAGAACAGTTTGGAAGCAATGTCTCAGATGAAAATGAGAATGAAGGTGATGACCCAGAAAGGGAACAAGATGAGATGGTCGAAGCATTGCAGGACATCACTGGCCCAAGTGGTGCTCACACTGAGGTTGGCAATGATGATGACAATCCGATGATGTCTGACCATGGAAGGACCGATCACAGTAAGAAATTGGATGATGTTTTCAATGAGGTGGAATCCGAGCTTTATCCTGGATGTGAAAAGTTTTCTGCTTTGACATTCTTAGTGAAGTTAATGCACATTAAGGTCCTCAATCGGTGGACAAATAAGTCTTTCAATATGTTGCTTGAACTATTAAAAGAGGCATTTCCGAATGGTACTAGAATACCATCTTCGCACTATGAGGCCAAAAAGAAGATGAATGAGTTGGGTTTAGGCTATGAGAACATACATGTATGCAAGCATGATTGTGCTATCTTTTGGAAGGAGAATGCCTCTTTAGAAAAATGTCCGGTATGCAACGAGCCTAGGTACCAAGTGGTTGAAGACAAAGGTAAGAAGATACCTTATAAAGTTATGCGGTATTTTCCACTCACACCTCGTTTGAAACGTCTATATGCCTCAAGACATACAGCTGAAGATATGAGGTGGCACTATGATAAGCGACCGATCACAGATGGGGTGTTACGGCATCAAATAGATGGAGAAGCATGGAAAGATTTTGATCAAAAGTATCCTAATTTTGCCAGTGAACCAAGAAATGTAAGGTTAGGTCTTGCTTCAGACGGATTCAATCCATTTGGGAACATGAGTAATGCATACAGTATGTGGCCCATCATTTTAGTACCTTATAACTTGCCTCCATGGAAATATATGAAAGAGACATTCTTTATGATGTCGTTGCTTATCCCCGGTCCTAAATCTCCAGGAAGGGATATGGATATATTTTTAAGGCCAATAGTGGATGAACTTAAACATTTATGGACCGAAGGTGTTGATGTATATGATGCATCTATGAAAGAGAGTTTTCGGATGCACGTAGCTTTTATGGACTATAAATGATTTTCCAGCATACTCATTATTATCTGGTTGGAGCACAAAGGGTTATAAGGCATGTCCAGTTTGTAATGAGCAAACCTCATCCAAAAAGCTGAAAGACAAGATTTGCTATATGGGACATCACCGTTACTTGCCTATTGATCACAAGTGGCGAAATAGTAGACTCCATGATGGAAGTAGAAGCATGGAGTCAAACCAAAAATGTTGACCGGTGAAGAAATTTTAATGCAATTAGAACACATAGCTGCTGAACAGTCCGGAAAGCATCCAAACAATAAACATCGAAAGCGAAAGCGTGCACCAAATGAGTTGAATTGGTATAAGAAGAGCATTTTCTTCGAGTTGGAGTATTGGTCATCATTAAAATTGAGACATAACTTAGATGTAATGCATATTGAGAAGAATATTTGTGACAATGTCATGGGAACTTTATTAAGTATCGAAGGTAAGACAAAAGACACATATAAAGCAAGAGAGGACATGGCTTCAATGGGGATCCGAAGGGAGTTGTGGTTACAAACTCAAGGTAATAGAGTTTATAAGCCTCCTGCATCTTACACTTTACATTAGATGAAAGAAGACAATTCTGTAAGTGGCTAAAATCTGTGAAGGTGCCCGATGGATATTCTTCCAATATTTCAAGGTGCGTAAATGAAGGTGATGGAAAGATATCCGGCTTGAAGACACATGATTGTCATGTACTACTTCAAAGATTGTTACCTATTGGCATTCAACCATTCTTGTAGAAACATGAGAGTAGTACTTTAATTGAGCTTTCTAATTTCTTCCAACAACTTTGTTCAAGGACATTGTATGTTAGGGATTTGGAGTTGTTACAAGAGCAGATTGTGGTGATCTTATGTAAGCTTGAACAAATGTTCCCACCAGCATTTTTTGACGTTATGGTGAACTTATCAATTCATTTGCCTTACGAGCCTTACTTGCCGGACCTGTTCAAAGTAGATGGATGTATCCTTTCGAAAGGGCACTTGGTACGTATAAACAATACGTACGTAATAAGGCTCATCCGGAAGGTTCAATTGCAGAAGCTTATGTTGTCAATGAGTCTCTTACATTTTGTTCAATGTATCTTCGAGGCATAGAAACAAGATTCAATCATCCAGAACAAAATTTTGATTCGGATAGCCATTTGGACAAGCAATTAAATATATTTGCAACTCGTTGGCGGCCTCTTGGAAAAGGAAGAATGGTGCATTTAGATGATAAAACTTTAAAACAAGTACATTGGTACCTCATCAATAATTGTCCAGAGGTGCAACCATTTCTCAAGTAAGTTACTTGTAAAATTATTTCTTCATATCTTTAAATTTTCTATAGTACTCATTAGCATAATGTTCTCACATTGATCAGCTAAATCCAACTAGACCGGAACAACTGGACCAATTACAGAAGGAAAGATTTTTGGAGTGGTTTAAAAATGAAGTAAGCATGTACATTCATTTATATTGTAAATTAATATATCATATGTCTTTATTTCAAATGACGTTGATGTTTGGTTTATCCAGATGTTAAATAAGCATTTTGCTGGGGCATCTGAAGCTACTGATGAGCTTTATTCATTGGCTATTGGTCCCGACAGTTGTGTATTCTCGTATACTGGTTGTGTGGTGAACGGCGTTAAATTTATCACTGTTAATCGGGATGTCGGCCATAAAACACAGAATAGTGGTATTTGTGTTCCCTCTACTCATCTAGAGAAGAAATTAACTTTTATGGTATATTATTAGAGGTCCTTGAATTTCATTTTGTTAAAGGTTGTAAGGCGATAATGTTCAAGTGCCAATGGTTTGAAACTGAACCAAAGCACAGGAGAATGCAACAACATTATAATATTACAAGTATAAATATTAGTTCAGAATGGTACAAACATGAGCCATTCATTTTAGCATCACAAGCTGAAAAGGTTTTCTACTTGGATGATTTGAAGAACAATTCTAATTGAAAAGTGGTATACAAGGTTAGTCATCGTCATTTGTGGGATATTCCAAAAAAAGATGATGATGTTCAGAAGAAGTATATCAAGAAGATGATTAGCAGCCCTTGGATTCACATGTGAGCAACCTGACATGGACTTAATAACATCTCGGCATACAGACACTGATGCTGAAATAGTTGCAATTGAAGAAAATATTAGAGGTCAAAGTGATGTCGGTCAAGATGACTTTATATGCAAAGATGTTGAGGAGGACGACACACTAGCTAATTATGACAGTGAGGGATCTATACATAGTTCTGATATGGAGGATGATGAAGACAATGAGCATATTAGTGATGACATGATTAATTTGGTAGCATTCATATTTTTTTTTACTTATTACAACTATATGTTATTATACTTTCTTATTTATTAATTCTAGTTTGTATGTTTTTTTGCAGATGTCTTCGAGAGATACTCCTGCTGCATCGAGGCCAGATGATTCTCCTTACATTCCAGCTCTGACAGAGGGGTCATCTGTCGGCGCATCATGTAATAACTCTACTTTAAACTTATATTATTTGGCTATATTTTTTTATGTTATTTTGCACTAATTTAGTTCATTATGTTTTGCAGCTACGTCATCAAAGAAGAAGGGCCGAGGTTCTGCTCGCGGATCAAGTCCGCACATCTAATTGATACGCGTCGTGGATAGAAGTTGCCTATTCTTCTGCCACTGAGGTTGGACGACCATTAGGAGAGTTTCGCTCTGAGTTTCTGACCGAGATAGGAGTGGTTGTACGTGACATGGCACCACTTGCGGTCAGGAAGTGGAGTGAGATCACTGATGCACAGAAAGCATCTATGATCGATCGACTTCAGGTCAGTATAATTGCATTAGATTACTTTAGATTACGTTTAATGTACTTAATATACCTTATAACTTTTATATATATATATATATATATATATATACAGGAGAAGTTCGATCTTGATATGAATTTAGATCATATTAAAAAAGGTATTGAGTTTCAAATGAATAAAGTTTATCGAGAATTTAGATATCGGCTTCATATACACTTCATTAGTCACGGCGGGGACACAAGTGTGAGCTTAGCAAAGCAAAATAAGCCATCTCGTGTCTCGCAGAGTGACTGGGACTTTCTATGTGATTACTTTTATTCAGATGAGTATAAGGTAAATACATCCATACAATATTTTAATAGTTTATATTTTTTATAAACTCATGTAACCATTTCCATTAATTCTTTGATGTAGAAAAATCAGAAACAAATAAATCTAATCGGGAATTGCAGCCATATGCTGCTCTCACTGGATCGAAGTCTATACCGGCTCACTCTTATGATATGGTAAGGAATACTGTGAACCTAATGCTTTTATATTTATGTATTGTGTGGTCTGATATTGTTGTAGTGTTATAAATCTAGTGCAGTCATATTTATGAAAGATTTGGTCCAGCATCTATGTTGAGTGCTAGATCCAAACTTAGGCTTAATGTATGGTATCATGGACCTCTCTCAGCTCATTCCCACTGGGAAAGAATATTTGCTGAGGTTCTTTTAGATTCAAGTTGGCACACTCTAAATTAGTTTTGTGAATTTTGTGAATATGAGAGCCAAGGAACAAGTTCTAGCTGTTCTATTGCAAGCAAGATTCCACTTCTGGGCAGCTAATGCTGGCTAATCCACTGTGTATTTAGTAATTTTGGACTCCTGAACCTTGAAAGAATGTTTATGTTACGTTAGTTTCTTATTTTGTGCCTAATCCACTGCGTATACCAGCTTACTAAAGTTGTAAGCATATAACCTCCATAAGGCAGAGGTAGAATTCTAAGACTCAACCTGTAGCCAAATCAAACAAACAGGGAATTATGATGGTATTTATTCCCATCTCAAAGAGTGAGCACCAGCTTCAGTCCTGCTTGGATGTATGGCTCATCCATAGTTCATAATATTTTAGAAGGCTGACCAAGGCCATTCATCACATTCCTCAATGCTCATTTAGTGTAATAAGAATTATATGATATTTTTAGATGTGGAATTGATTATTGGGCCCCAATGGGATTTCAAATCAGTGCTTGCGTGAAATCATACAAGATGTATCTTGAATATGGGCTGGTTATTTGAAGTGTAAATGTCTGAAGATTGGTTTGGAGTATCTGTTTTAAATGTTCTCATATATGTTGCACAGTGAAAATTTGCATATGAGCTGAAGAGTTGTGGACACACTCTAACTCCTTGACACAAACAGATCCCAAATTTTGCATCTTTCTACTTTTGTTTCGTAATGTTTGTGACAAGGGCAATTATGCATGAGATGAGCACAGCAGCATATCTGTGTCAGGTAGGATGCATGGCAATAAGTAAACTCCATATATTCTCTGCTGGTTGGGTGGAGCACCATTGTAGAAATTATAATGGTGAAGAACAACTAAGATGGTCTTTGTGTCTCATATGTTAGGTGGCCTAATAGATGTGCAGCACATCTTCTATAGTCAAGTAGCTGGAAATCCAAGGTTAGAGCAAAATGTGGTTTATGTCTGCTGCAAAGCAAAAACTTAGCTTTGGTGGAATTCAAGATTCTGAATTGGCTCGATCACAAGTTTTGGTTGCACTGGTTAACATGTGATGGTGAACACGCATCTCAAAGTCTGCTGTGTATGACAGTCAGGCCTGAGTGGATTGGAAGAAACCTGGGTCAAGTTGTCCAGTGCAGGCCAAGCTTGCGAATACTGCTAGCTCAGCCCAGCTTGCCCAATGCACCCTGTTCTCTAGTCTAACTCACTATGAAATTGTTTGAAATTTGAATCAGGAGTTCTCATGGAGTTACAAGGTTTAAAATCATGTACATTTGATTATTACATTGAACATTGAAACATTGATAATTGTATTAGATTATTATCTTAAATTATTATCTTAAATTATTATCTTAAATTATTATTGTTTCTTTTCAGAGAGATCCTATTAGGGGAGAGGAGCCATCAAGACTTCATCTTTGGAATACTCTTCATTTTAACAAGAAAAAGAATCAATGGATAAATGAAAAAGCTGAAGAAACCCATGTAAGTTTTATCAATTAAAAATATAATATTATTGAATGTAATGTTTTATACTAAACATATTGAATTGTTTTCTTTTCATTGCAGGCACAGTTAGTAGAGCAACTTTCCTCACAGGACTCTACAATAGAATCAATCAATGAGGATGTCATTTTTGAGGAGGTTTTAGGCTCTAGATCTGGTTATAAAAGAGGATGGGGTTCACTACCGAAGGGTACATCGAGAATTAGAGGTAGTTCTTCATCTTCTGAAAACTCACAATTAAAGGTTGAACTACATGAGTGCCGAGAGCTCATCACTCAGCAAGAGGATAAGCTTGCTCAGCAAGAGGATAAGCTCACTCAGCAAGAGAAGACCATCCAGGATCTAAGGCGATGACTGCTTTCATGCGATAGTTTGTGCCTGGATATCGTCCTAGTGGATCCCAGCAGACCTCACCTCCATAGTACATGCATTTTTTTTAATTATGTATTTTCTAAAACATTGTATATGATGATTTTATTGAAATGAATAAAAACTTTTATTAATTTTTTGTGAAACTTTTATATTAAAAAATTATTTCTAATATCGTTGCTTTAATATTATATTATATTATTGTAACAGATGCAAAACAAAAAAAATATTAAAATAAAATTTTAATATTTTTAAAATTTAAATAAAATCTATTACGGTGACTTATTTTCGCTGTAATAGATACCTATTACGGCAAAATAAGTCACCGTAATAGATTTTTATCTAAATTTTAAAAATATTAAAAACTTATTATGGCGACTTATTTTGCCGTAATAGATACCTATTACGGTGAATATAAGTCACCGTAATAAGTTTTTAATATTTTTTAAATTTAAATAAAAATCTATTACGATGACTTATTTTTGCCGTAATAGGTATCTATTACGGCGAAAATAAGTCGACGTAATAGATTTTTATTTAAATTATTTTTAAAAAAATATATATAACGACGATATGGTTCACCGTTATCTATTACGACGAAAATAAATCGTCGTAATAAGTTATTACGACAACATGTTATTACGATGATTTTGTAATTTATTACGACGAATTTTTTATCATCGTAATAACTTATTACGACGACTTTTGTACCTATTGCGATGAATTAATTCATCATAATAAGTCATTTTTTTGTAGTGTTGTACTTAACCCAATTGAGATAATTCAATCAATCAAATTGATTAATTAAATCATATACGATTCTCAATCGTTGATCAGCAAACAGATCATCCTAGGAAACTTCTATGCGTGTGACTCTCTAGGTTCGAACCTAAGCCGGTAGCATAGAAACAACTTTCTATACTAATCGATGTGCCCATCTAGCAATGGAACCCAACGTCTGGATAGGTCAAAGAGTTGCCGAGCAAACTCCAAGAACCGTAAGAAACAGTTACCGTATAATTCATCCTCTTGACCATAAATGCTAAGGATGGCTTAAGAGCCCGTCAACTCTAAATAGCAAATCCATAAAGTGATTTCAATTTTAGTGATCATGTGACTTTCACATGAAGTGCCTTGGCCAAGGTCTTG
This sequence comes from Calamus simplicifolius, assembly GCA_900491605.1. Taxonomy (NCBI): domain Eukaryota; kingdom Viridiplantae; phylum Streptophyta; class Magnoliopsida; order Arecales; family Arecaceae; genus Calamus; species Calamus simplicifolius. The sequence goes on along the minus strand of UESW01003929.1, from coordinate 3,203,521 downwards.
CTAAATTGAAACACAAGCATTTCTCTTTTTAATGGGATAGGTCAAATTCCATCTTGATCCACAACTGACTACCACAAGTACTTGATTGCACCCAGTAACCTTTCGTAGCTGGATTAGAAATCCAGGTGGTCCGGCACCTAAGTACAATGAGTTGCTTGTAAGCCACTGGTTGTGATCTTCAGGTCTGAAGGATACTTATACCCATATCTTCTCGGATTAACTCTTGATAGTAGAGTATCCGAAAATGAGTCACGTTCGGTGAAATATACTCCTACACTTTCACCTGTATGTCAAACCAGTGTCCCTACACTCCTTGGTTAAGAGGACAACCAATAAATATGATATACAACGTTCTATAATTGATAGTACTATGTCCCTGTCATAGTATCATATGGTCGCGAACATTTTTGAGGACCTTCAAAGATAAATCCTCCTTTATCGTGAAGAAGATCCTAAGGGCTTCATTACAATCAGGAGTATTAAGAAGATGTTCTTGTAATGAATAAACTGCCAAATAACTTTTATTATATATCAATTTATATACAATTTACATTAGCACAATCATCAAATGATTGGCTTTAGGATACAATTCCAACAAACTCCCACTTAGCCTAAAGCCACTCATTACAGTATCTAATACCCATCTTCAACTTATAGTTGTCAAACTCCTTGATGTTGAGTGCTTTAGTAAATGGGTCACCTAGGTTTTCTTTTCCATCAATCTTCTGAAGATTATGTCACCTCGGTCTACAATCTCTCGAATAAGATGAAACCGGCGCAGTATGTGTTTGGTGCGCTGATGTGCTCGTGGTTCCTTTGCTTGAGCTATGGCACCAGTGCTGTCACTGTACAACAGGACTGGTCCATCTATGGAAGGTGTCACTCCAAGCTCGAAGATGAAATTTGCAGCCACACAGCTTCTTTCGCAGCATCTGATGCAGCGATGTACTCTGCCTCGCACACGAATTTGCCACTATATGTTGCTTAAAATTTTTCAGCAAACAGCTCCACCATTCAGGATAAACACGAAACCCAATACACTTTTGCTATCATCATAATCTGATTGGAAATTGAAATCAGTATATCCAACAAGTTTCAAATCAGACTCTCCATAGACTAACCACTGGTCCTTAGTATTTCTCAAATACTTAAGGATTGTTTTAACAACTTGCCAGTGTTTTTCTCCTAGATCAGATTGGTATCTACTCACTACTCTTAGTGAGTATGCCACATCTGGTCTTGTATATGTCATGGTGTACATAATCGATTCCACTGTCGAAGCATATGAAATTCGACTCATACGTTCTCTTTCATTAGGAGTTGTCGGACAATCCTTCTTAGAAAGATGAATTCCATGGCCTATCGGAAGATAGCCTTTCTTGGAATTCTCCATGCTAAACCTCTTTAGCACTGTGTCAATGTACGTAGATTGGGATAAACCAAGCATCCTCTTAGATCTATCTCTATAGATCTTCATCCCTAGGATGTATGATGCTTCTCTCAGATCTTTCATGGAGAATTATGATGATAACCATGTCTTTATTCCTTGTAATGCAGGGATATCATTCCCGATTAAGAGAATATCATCCACATATAATACAAGAAATACAATAACGAAATCGTTAGCCCATTTATAAATGCAAGGTTTTTCTTTATTTTTAATAAGACATAAGATTTGATCACTTTATCAAATCGTATGTTCCAACTCCTAGATGCTTGCTTAAGTCTATAAATGGACTTCTGTAGCCTGCACACTTTGGACTCATCTTCATATATAAAACCTTCAGGCTGTATCATATACACCTGTTCTTCTAAATCACCATTTAGAAAAGCGGTTTTAACATCCATCTGCCAAATCTCATAATCAAAGTGTGCTGCTATAGCTAGCATAATCCGAATGGATTTCAGCATTGCCACAGGAGAAAACGTTTCGTCATAGTTAATACCATAACGTTGATGATACCCCTTAGCAACCAGACGTGCTTTATAGGTCTCAACCTTTCTGTCTGCGCCTCTTTTCCTCTTGAAAACCCACTTACACCTATGGGTTTTATCCCTTCGGGTGGGTCAACTAATATCCATACATTATTGTCCTTCAAGGAGTCAAGTTCGGATTTCATAGCCTCAAGCCATTTATTAGAGTCAGTCCTTTGCATAACATCCATATAGGTGATCGGATCCTCGTTGTTCTCATCGAGTTCAACAGGATCTTCATTCTGGACCAAGAAACCTAAGTATCTGTCCGGTTGATGTGGTATTCTACCAGATTGCCTTAATGGTGCATCTAAAATGGGTTTTGAGTTTGATCTAATCAACTCAGATTCTAAGGATTCACTGGTTTGTGTTGTTTCTTCTACTTGATGAACTTCCTCAAGTTCAACATTAGAGCTATTTGTTCCTTCACTAAGAACCTCCTTTTCAAGAAAAACTGCTCTATTACTAATGAACAACTTTTGTTCTTCAGTATTGTAGAAGTAATATCCTTTGGTCTCTTTCAGATAGCCAATAAAAAAACATTTGTCAGATTTGGGTTCAAGTTTGTCTGATTTTGCACATTTCACATAAGCTGGACACTCCCAGACTCTCAGATAGGTAATAACCGGTTTATGTCCATACCACATCTCATGTGGAGTTTTAGAAACAGCTTACTTGGAACCTTATTAAGAATATGATAAGCTGATTCTAATGCGTATCCCCAAAATGATATTGGCAAGCTCGCAAAACCCATCATGGACCAAACCATGTCTAACAGAGTTCGATTCCTTCTTTCTGATACACCGTTATGCTACGGTGTTCCAAGAGGAGTCCATTGGGAGAGAATCTCATTCTCTCTTAAATATGTCACAAAGTCATTGGAAAGGTATTCGCCTCCTTGATCTGATCGAAGGGTCTTAATACATTTTCCTGTTTGTTTTCTACTTCTTTATGATATAGTTTGAACATTTCAAACGACTCAGATTTATGTCTCATAAGATAGACATAACCGAACCTAGAAATGTCGTCTGTAAAAGTAATGAAGTAGTAATATCCACCTTTGGCACAAGTGCTCATTGGTCCACATACATCAGTATGTACTAGACTCAATAGCTCTTTGGCTCTTTCACCTTTTCTAGTAAAAGATGACTTAGTCATTTTACCAAGAAGACAGGATTCACATGTAGTTAATGATTCACAATCATCAACTCGAAGGATGCCCTCCTGAGTTAACCTGTTTAATCTGTTATTATTGATATGACCCAGCCGATGGTGCCAAAGATAAATGTTTATGACATCAATTGTTCTAGGGCGCTTACTTGAATTGTACACTACATTCACAGGCTGTGATAATATATAAATGCCATTAGATAAATGCCCAGTCATTACAGTGACTCCATTCATAATGATATTCAAAGTAACATCCTTTATTGAAATTTCATAATTACTTTTGGCCAGAAGGCCTACAGAAATTACGTTCAACAACAACGTTGGGCAAAAATGGTAATCATTTAGTATAATGACATTTCTATTGAAAACTATTTCAAGAACTCCTAATGCCAGAACTGGAAGTAATCTTCTATAGCCGACATTAAGGAATCTTTCATTGCCCTCAAATCTTCTGGTGACCTGTAGTCCCTGCAATGAATTGCAAATGTTAAAAGGACTCCCGGTATCCAATACCTAGGTCTGATTATCATATACAGAACAATTACAAGGTGTTATCATATAAATACCTTATTGAGCAACATCTTGCTCCTTTTTCTTCTTTGGCCTGTTTTGATCAAGTATGGCAATGTAAAGAGGACAGTTCCTTTTCCAGTGCCCTTGCATCTTGCAGTGAAAGCATTCAGCTTGACTTTTATCAACTTTCTTCTTCTGCATCTGACCCCTTATAGATGTCCTAGCATGTTGCACCTTTTTATTATTCTTTTTCTTCTTCCCTTTCCCAAAGGGTTTACGCCCTACCTTAGATCCTTCAACCACATTAACTAAATCCTTAGAGAGCTGGTTATCCTTCTCAAAGTTCTGTAACAACCCCAACAAACCGTGGTAGTTGACTGCAGGATTTGTCATTCGAAAATGATAAGGAAAGATCGGAAGGATGGAGGCAAGGAATTCAGGATCGCATCTTTTCCCACTGCTCATTAAGGGAAAGCCGAGCTTGCTTAGGAGTTTTATCTTCTCGATCATGTACAATACATGATCAGTGATAGGATCCATCCTCATTCAAGCATTGAAAATAGCATAACTAGTCTTGTGCCTTTCAACATCGTCGGGTGTGCCGAAAGATTCATTCAACGCTTGAATGAATTCTTCTGGCTGAGCATTCTCGAACCGGCGACCGAATTCATCGTTCATTGCTGCTAGCATGATACAACGCATGCTAGTTCTATCATTGAGCCACTTCTGATAAGTGTCTCTCTCAGAACTTTGGGTGTTTGCATCAGGTATCTTTGGTGCAGGATTATTCA